>JAYMZC010000387.1:1686061-1971061 GCA_036346975.1 Drosophila prolongata | reverse complement strand
CACACCCTTCTTTCCTTTGCACGCAGTATATATGTCGGAACGGCCGGGATCGGCCGACTATATCCTATAGCTGCCATATAACTGCTTGATCGGAAATGCCATAACTTTGGTGTTTGTAAAGTTAGGAAGTTGGGAATTTTTATGAGTATTAATAATGCATCATATGATTAATTTTGGAGAATATAATTTACAGAGGATTCTGCAAGGGTATATCAACTACGGCTTCGCCCGAAGTTAGCTTTTTTTATACCCTTGCAGAGGGTATTATAATTTCAGTCAAAAGTTTGCAACGCAGTGAAGGAAACATTTCCGATCAGCATCACCAGGAGAGTCGATCTAGCCATGTCCGTCTGTCCGTCTGTCCGTCCGTCTGTCCGTCCGTTTCTACGCAAACTAGTCCCTCAGTTTTAAAGCTATCTGCTTAAAACTTTCCCAAAAGTTGTCTTTCTATTGCAGGTAGTATATAAGTCGGAACGAGCCGGATCGGCCGACTATATCCTATAGCTGCCATATAACTGATTGATCGGAAATGCCATAACTTTTGTGTTTGTAAAGTTAGGAAGCTGGAATTTTCTAAGGGTTTTATATTTGGCCAATCAATCCGACCTACCAAATTTCATAAGGATCGGCCGACTATATTCTATAGCTGCCATATAACTGATTGAACGGAAATGCCATAACTTTGGTGTTTGTAAAGTTAGAAAGTTGGGATTTTCTATGGATTTTATATTTGGCCAATCAATCCGACTAATCAAATTTCATAAGGATCGGCCGACTATATCCTATAGCCGCCATATAACTGATTGATCGGAAATGCCATAACTTTGGTGTTTGTTAAGTTAGGAAGTTGGGATTTTTTATGAGTATTAAGAATGCATCATATGAATAATTTTTGGATAATATAATTTACAGAGTATTCTGCAAGGGTGTATCAACTTCGGCTCCGCCCGAAGTTAGCTTTCCTTTCTTGTTTTGTGCTAAGATTGCGATCATTGGACATCGTTAAATCAAATTCTTCATATAAATATTCAATTAATGATTGATTTTTGACATCTGCAAAGTTTATGTTGAAATCACCACTCAAAATCATAGGATAATGATCAAATCTTCTATTAATTTTCATCATAAATAGTGCGGAAGCAGCTTTAGATTAAATGAATAAATTTGAATTCAAGAAGTCTCGTATTGCTTGTAAGGACTGTTTTGGTGAAATATAAACGGCAGCCATTATTATTGTTTGTCCATTAGAATGGCATTGGGAAATACATATATCACCAATATACGAAACATTAGTGCTAAACATACTGATATATCTTGCATGCACTTAATTTTCCTAATTTCCCAATATTTCGAGATTTTCTGTAATGTTTGTAAAAGTGTATCAACTTCAAACTTTAAATGCAGCGCCTTTTTAAACGCTAGGGCCAAACTTGTATGCTGTTGGTAAAACAGGAAATTGTCTCCCTAGCCGAAGAAAGAGACAGCTGATATATACCTATGCGTATACTAATAGAAATTGTACACTATTGTAAACATATATGTACCCCACGTGTTTCTCATTATACCCTTGCAGAGGGTATTATAATTTTGGTCAAAAGTGTGCAACGCAGTGAAGGAGAAATCTCCAACCCTATAAAGTATATATGTATATTCTTGATCAGGATCGCGTCCTGAGTTGATATAAGCATGTCCGTCTGTCCGTCTGTCTGTTTCTACGCAAACTAGTCTCTCAGTTTTAAAGATATCGAATTGAAACTTTGGACACACCCTTCTTTCCTTTGCACGCAGTATATAAGTCGGAACTGTCATATAACTGATTGATCGGAAATGCCATAACTTTGGTGTTTGTAAAGTTAGTTTTATTTTTGGCCAATCAATCCGACCTACCAATATATAATATATCTATGAAATCGATGATGGTATATTCTTCAAATGTTAGTAATTCAGACGTGTGGTTTAAGTCAACAGCAATCAAGACTTCACCCTCATGTCTGAACTGACGAAAAAGCCTGTAAATTATGTATATAAAATTAAATTATGCTGTAACCATGTTTCTGAGGGGGGATGTTTTAGAGGGGATGGGTTCTTTAATGGGACTTATTATTATTTTTTTAGCTTGGTAGAGCAAAATGCGCACAGGGAATAACAATTGTACAACCTTTAAATCATCAACTTCGATTTTTTAGGGATATAAGCGCGCCGTCAAATAAATATATGTTAATATTCCGGTATTGGTCGTAACGTTGCCAATATCTTCCATGTTAGCTTCGACGGGAACGGTCGTGTTTTCTTTCTGCACTCCGAATTCGTATTTTGTGTCGTTGTATCCCATCGGTGGGCTTTATGAAAACATTTTTACAGACACCTACATATTTAAATATCGCATTAAATTCCGTTCGCTTCGCGAGTGAACTATATTTACTTTATGCACAGACTTAAACTAACTAACTAAGATAACTATTTCAATTTTGTATATCTGTTCTGTGTTTTTGGTTCTTGTAACGATGAGTCCGAACCTAGAGTTCAATGCTGTAACTCAAAGTTACACATTGTTTAGTTACCTGAACAAGGAATATTAGATTGCACTGTTCGAACTTGTTTTTTTTTTACTTTATTCTTATTTATTGGATCTTCTCTATTACTTAAGAGACTAACAATAAGTTTTCAAATCTTAATCTATGTTACGTTAATTTATGTTATTGAAGAGGGATGGGAAATCATTCCGCTGTAGACGGGAATGATAGCTTAGCCGGTTGAGTTGTCTGGCTAGCAGGTTTGGGTGATTTGATAATCTGGCTTCATATTTAATTTGTCTGGAAACCATTTTTTCTTTTACGGGATTTATATCCAGGTCTCTCTTGATGTTTGCGTTGCGGATGTACCAGGGGGCTCCAGTTATTGTTCGTAGGGTCTTTGATTGTACTTTTTGAATAATTTCTATATTGCTGCTGCTTGCGTTTCCCCAGAGCTCGGAACCGTAGGTCCAGATCGGCTTTCATGAGCCAGTAAAGGCTGCTGGCCTTTAGTTTTAAATGGGTCTTCTTTGCTTCTATATGCTTTCCCCAGGTAAGCCTCCTGTCTAAGTGTATGCCGAGATAGGTGACTTCGTCTGCTTGTGGAACCGGCTTGTTGTTTAGCGCTAGTGGTGGGCATTTCGACAAGTTTAGTGTAAATGTAATGTGCTTACACTTTTGCTCGTTGACTTTGATACGCCAGTCTGCGAGCCATTTTTCTACACCTACCAGGTGTTCTTTTAAATGGGCTGTAGCTGTTTTTGGGCATTTCGAGCGGCTGACAATGGCAGTGTCGTCAGTAAAGGTTGAGATGAGGGTCTGGCGGCTTGTTGGAATGTCTGCCGTGTAAAGGATGTACATAATTGGTCCAAGAACACGTCCTTGGGATACTCCAGCTTCGATGTTACGGTTGAAGTATGAGGTATGACTCAGGCAACTTGTGGGTGTTTTCCGGTAGGAGGGTTTTGATTTTGTATACCAGACCGTCGATCCAGACGCGATCTAATGCTTGTGATACATCCAGAAATAAGGCACTGCAATATTGCTTGTGTTCGAAGGCCGTGCAAATTTCAGATGTTAAGCGGTTTACCTCTTCGATAGTTCCATGCTTTTCCCTAAATCCGAATTGGTGCAGAGGGATCGTTCTGTTGTTTTAAAGATGTGTTACTAGATGAACAAGAAACAGTTTTTCAAATAGCTTTGATTGACATGGGAGCAGACTGATGAGCCGGTACGAGGAAGGATGGGATTTGTCTTTTCCTGGCTTCGGGATCATTGTAATGACAGACTTTTTTCATTCGTCAGGAAAGTAGCCCAATTTCAATATTGAGTTAAATATAAATGCGATGCATCTTTGCATCATTGGTTGGATGGCGGGTGAGGCTTGAAGGCGTTTTCCAAGTGATGGGCAAAGGTGTTAGCTCTTTCTTCGTCACTGCGCGCCCAGGCACCTGTTTGTGATCGAATTGGCCAATCGGGATCTATTGGTGGTTGCATGTTTGGGTGAGCTCTCCATAGTGGGAATTTATTACCCGTCGGGGATAGTTTCGCAATGCAGGCCCGTTGGCCCTGGTTCTTTTCGGTAGAGAGGGCCTTCGACAATTTTCGAGATGCTTCATAAAGTCTTTTCTTAGTAGCTGGGGACCGATGAGTCTGCCAGTCTCTGCGAAGTCTACGTTTTTCAAGTAGGAGAGACTCGATCTGGATACTTGAGCGTCCAGTTCTTAGCGGGTTTGTGGATGAGGGTTCTGGCGTAGAATGTTTGGCGGCAGAGGACATTACGTCCGTGAGGTGTTTAAGCGAATTATCAATGTCAGATTCAGAGGAAATTGCAGGATCAAGTTCGATGTGTACACTTACATATTTTTTGTACTGCAGCCAGTTTGTTTTGTTTGATGTTAGATGTTGGGGGCGTTCCAGAAGCTGCGGCTGTTAAGATAGACAGAGGAGAACTGGCGAATGGTCCGATGTAAGCTCTTCCAAGGTTTTTACGTTTATCAGCCTGTGCGAGACTCTTCTAATAACAGCGAAATCGATAATGTCAGGTTGTTTATATGGATCTGTGGGCCAGTATGTAGGCCTAGCTGGTAAGACAAAGTCAAGCTTATTACCAGGAGTGATGATAGCGTTGTATAATTGGCGGCCTATTGGGGTTGATAAGACGAGATCCCCAGTGGGGATGCTTTGCGTTATAATCACCGGCAGCTATAAAGCTCCGTCCTAGTGAGTTGTAGAAATTCATAAACTCATTTTCTGCAGTGGGCCGCCAATTAGGTTTATACGTAGGGATGTGGCCTGCAGGTAGTTAGTAGCGAATGTCTCCAAGGGATGATGCTTTATGCGTTGTTTTATGAGTATACCGGTACCTCCGTGTGCTTTACCGTCCGGGTTGTTGGTCGCGTGGAATATATATCCGATGATATGGAAGTAGTTTTTATTAGTTAGATGGGTTTAAAAAAGTAGCATGATATCGATATTATGGCTGTTTAGGAACTGTAGGAGTTTGTTTTTGTGCCGGGAAACGCCGTTTGCGTTCCAGAAGCATATTCTTAAGGAGTCCATTTATACAGACTTTTGTTTGATCAGCAGTTCCATTAAAAGGCTCTGGTTTCGCAGTAGTTCTTGAAGGGAACTTTGAATCGTCATTATGACGTTTGCAAGAGTAGCTAGTGTATATTCTAGACCGCTAAGTGTTTGTGGGGGAAGAGTTTGGTTTTGCTGCGTAGAAGGTTGAGTTGTTGTTTGGCCATTTTGGCTTAAGAGCGGAAAATCATTTAGGTTTGGTATGGGTGGCTGTGGACACAATACTGCAGGCTGGGCGGTAGATGTTTGTGAGATTCCAGGGTAGCGGAGTGCGTTGGCGAAGGAGACACCAGGAGTGGTTGTTGATGGGGTGAAGATGATTGGTTGAGCAGAGTGTTGAGCGGTGAATGGATTATTGCGTCTCTGATTTAGGCGGCTCTTGAGTTCTTTGTAGACGGGACAGCCCTGGTAGTTGGCAGTTTGATTTACCCCACAGTTACTGCATTTCCTCAGAGTAGGGTCTTCTTGGTTTCCCAGGCATGCTTCAATGCACTGCAAATCTTCCCAGGCGACCGCTAAGTGTTTGTGGGGGAAGAGTTTGGTTTTGCTGCGTAGAAGGTTGAGTTGTTGTTTGGCCATTTTGGCTTAAGAGCGGAAAATCATTTAGGTTTGGTATAGGGGGCTGTAGACGCAATGCTGCAGGCTGGGCGGTAGATGTTTGTGAGATTCCAGGGTAGCGGAGAGCGTTGGCAAAGGAGACACCAGGAGTGGCTGTTGATGGGGTGAAGATGTTTGGTTGAGCAGAGTGTTGAGCTTCGAATGGATTACTGCGTCTCTAATTTAGGCGGCTCTTGAGTTCTTTGTAGACGGGACAGCCCCGGTAGTTGGCAGTTTCTCCGCACAGTTACTGCATTTCCTCAGAGTAGGGTCTTCTTTGTTTCCCAGGCATGCTTAAATGCAATGCAAATCTCCACAAGCGACACAAACTGGTCGCAGGGTGCAGAAGGTTCTTGTATGCGCGAACTCCTGGCAGTTTGTACACTGTACGGGGCCGTTCCGCTTATGCGGTTCCTCTACGGTGATTCTTCGGTGAAGGAGATATTGCAGATTGTAAATAGGATGCACTGCATTTTTCTTTAGAGGTTTCGTCTCTGGGGCCAGCTCAATCTTAAACAGTGGTTGAGGAATTTTATCCCTGTTTACTATGTTCACGATGTGCCTAACGTCGAAGCCTTTTTCCGTGAGGCCTTCTGCTACCGCAACAGTCGATTCTATACCTTTAAGTACAACTTGTAGGCCTTTCTTACTTTTTAGTTGGTAAGTGTAGTAATTTATAAGCTCATTGTCGAGATATCTTGTTACAGAACGGAAGTAGTCTTCGTTGTTAACCTGGAGTTTTGCTTCTAATATGTTTCCTCTTTTTAGGGTATTGATATAGAAGTGGTTAGGCCCGATTACTTGTTTAAGCTTATTGATCAGATCGACACTGTTGTGTTTCCTAATATATATTGGCGGTGGCTTTACAGCTTTCATGACTTGAGGCGCCTGACCCTTGTCTTATTCGGTCTCGCCAAGTATGGAAAATCTGTTTTCGGATGTTCGTGTGTTGCCTAAAGTTTTCGGTACTTTTGCAAAAATTTGGGTTTACGTTTTTTTGTGCACTAAGCTTTCTTTTTATTTGTACATACCGATTGATCCCCGTCTGTACGAGAGTATTATTCGTAAGAGGGTCACTAGAGATAAGTTTTACTTGTGGTGTTGAGATAGGCCACTGGGTAGCCTCAGACGTTAAAGTTGTTGTTGTCGTTGACGTTGCTGTAGTAAGAGAGGGTACAGTGCTGGTGAGCGCACAAGCCGAAGTAGTCGGTGCATCGATGAGAGAGAGAGGTGACGGGCATTGTGAACTCCACGACTGAGTAACGGCAGCGCTGCTTGAGCATAAAATCGCTGGTGACAGTGAGCGGGATCTTTCGGTAGCGGTCAGTAACGTTGATTTTGTTGTTGCCTCCGATGAGTCAATTAAAATGTAAGCATTGTTCCGTGCAGAAGACAGCCGTCGTTCGTCTAGTTGTATTTGTGGCCGATCGCGACTTGGCTTCGTGGCTGTTCGAACTGATGATAAAATATTAGTTGCCCAACATAGTATTTAATCAGAAGATCAGGGAACATTGGCTTCTCCAATGTATGGCAAATACATTGGTGAAGTTAATGAAATACCGAAAATTTTTTTGGAATATTCTCGACTTGCCTTTAGTTAACCATACTAATGAGATTAATCAATTATCAAAGGAAATCCTTTATTTAAAAACGCATAAGCTGGAATTAAAGAAAAACTTGACTTTCATCATTTAACCGGACATACGTCTTTAATTCTAGCAATTAATAATTAATAATCATTTTAATTGTATATTAAATAAAACTACGACGGCAATCACAAGTCATAGCCATACCCAGCGGTATGCTTAATATTTAAATGTACATACAACCATATAATAAAACAAGAAAGAAAACCTAACTTCGGGCGGAGCCGAAGTTGAAATACCCTTGCAGAATATTCTGTAAATTATATTCTCCAAAATTATTTATATGACGCATTCTTAACACTCATAAAAATCACAACTTCCTAATTTTAAAAACACCAAAGTTATGGCATTTCCAATCGTTCAGTTATATGGCAGCCATAGAATATAGTCGGCCGATCCTTATGAAATTTAGTATGTCAGTTTGATTGGCCAAATATAAAACCCATAGAAAATCCCAACTTCCTAACCTTACAAACACCAAAGTTATGGCATTTCCGATCAATCAGTTATATGGCGGCTATAGGCTATAGCCGGCCGATCCTTATGAAATTTGGTAGGTCGGATTAATTGGGCAAATATAAAACCCATAGAAAATCCCAACTTCCTAACCTTACAAACACTTACAATCAGTTATATGGCAGCTATAGGATATAGTCGGCCGTTCCGACATATATACTGCGTGCAAAGGAAAGAAGGGTGTGTACAACGTTTCCATTCGATATCTTTAAAACTGAGAGACTAGTTCGCGTAGAAACAGACAGACGGTCAGACGGACATGGCTATATCAACTCAGGAGGTGATCCTGATCAAGAATATATATACTTTATAGGGTCGGAGATGTCTCCTTCACTGATTTGCACACTTTTGACCAAAATTATAATACCCTCTGCAAGGGTATTAAAATATATTTAAATTAGGGAAAGAAAAATTATAAAAATGTAAAAATCATTTTCGCAGGCCGTTGCAAAGTGTTAATGCTATCGTGCAAAACAAAATATATCGAATAAATACAGTCCACTAATTATTGAATCGCATCGATATTAAAATAATTATAATCAAATGTTTTGTTACATCTCAATCTTGCCGGCCCTTGCCAGAATGTTCCGTCGAACACTAATAAAGTAAACGATTTTATGAGCTCAGTGCACGACATGTGTTCAATAGTAGTTTTGTATTTTTTTGTGCTAAGATTGCGATCATTGGACATCGTAATCAATCTTCATATAAAAATTCAATTAATGATTGATTTTTGACATCTGCAAAGTTTATGTTGAAATCTCCATTAAAAATCATAGGATAATGATCAAGTCTTCTTTTAATTTTCATCATAAATAGTGCGGAAGCAGCTTTAGAATAAATGAATAAATTTGAATACAAGAAGTCTCGTATTGCTTGTAAAGACTGTTTTGGTGAAATATAAACGGCAGCCATTATTATTGTTTGTCCATTAGAATGGCATTGGGAAATACGTATATCACCAATATTCGAAATATTAGTGCTAAACATACTGATATATTATATCTTGCATGCACTTAATTTTCCTAATTTCCCAAAAGTTCGAGATTTTCTGTAATGTTTGTAAAAATGTATTAACTTCAAACTTTAAATGCAGCGCCTTTTTAAACGCTAGCGCCAAACTTGTATGCTTGTAATGCAACTGTTGGTAAAACAGGAAATTGTCTCCCTAGCCGAAGAAAGAGACAGCTGATATATACCTATGCGTATACTAATAGAATTGTACACTATTGTAAACATATATGTACCACACGTGTTTCTCATTATACCCTTGCAAAGGGTATTATAATTTTGGTCAAAAGTGTGCAAAGCGGTGAAGGAGACATCTCCAACCCTATAAAGTATATATATTCTTGATCAGGATCGCGTCCTGAGTTGATATAAGCATGTCCGTCTGTCTGTTTCTACGCAAACTAGTCTCTCAGTTTTAAAGATATCGAATTGAAACTTTGGACACACCCTTCTTTCCTTTGCACGCAGTATATAAGTCGGAACGGCCGGGATCGGCCGAATATATCCTATAGCTGTCATATAACTGATTGATCGGAAATGCCATAACTTTGGTGTTTTTAAAGTTATTAAATTGGGATTATAAAAATTAATAATTAAGAATGCATCATATGAATTATTTTGGAGAATACAATTTACAGAATATTCTTCGGCTCCGCCCGAAGTTAGCTTTTCTTTCTTGTTTTTTAGATAATTTTATTTAATAACAATAATTCTTTTCTGGCAAAATAAATATATTTAAGCATAATTTAATAAATGTTAAGATGTTAATATTTTTCACACTGAATTATATTTCGGTTCAAACGATTTTTCTGATCCAGATTGAGGATTCCATTTCTTAAGTTATTCAGCTACAGGAGATGTTGTTCCAGGTTCGTCATGCTCGTCTGTTTCCGGGAGCTAGAGTCCTGACTATCCTGCTCTTTCAATTTGTAGTTAAATTTTTTCGCGCGAACTATGTTGAAGGTTTTACGATACTCCTGCTGAGTTAAAGCAATGTTATCCTGTGGTTGTACACGGACGGTTTCCCTTTTCTGGTCAAATTCATCGATAGCGGCATTTTCCAAGAACATGTTCAGCTGGGATATCTTATAAACATTAATTTCTACGCCTGTGGATCCGTTACCTGACGATATCCTCGGCGAACTACAATGGTTATCATACATGCTGTACTCCGTTTCCGTCACGATACTGTGTAAGTATGCTTGCAACAAAATCTGTCCCTCAGTCTGATATTATGCTTCAAGGGCTTAACCACTGTCGCTTTGCTAGTAAGACCACGTTTTGTTCCTATTTTGGAAGGAGCCAGACGAACTTTGTTGCTTTGATCGCAGAAAAAATACATTTACTATTTCAATTACTTTCTTTGATAAGTTTGATTTGTTAAATTTCATCAGAACTGTGTTAAATTTCTCCTGAACAGCCTCTCGTGTAATTTTTACTAAGAAATTTCTTTAAGACTGTGCTCCTCGTGTCAGGCATAAAACTTAAGGCAGTTACTTGCCCCATCTTTCTGCCACTTCGATGTTCGACCACAGAGGCAAAGTCCTGGAGAAACCATGCCAAACGTGACACTCTCAAAGGGATTTTCTTAGTTCAAGCATTGCAGTCAATACTGATTTTAAACTTTATTCTCAATTTATTTAAGCTTCGATTATTGGCAATTGGTATTATTCTTCAGCTGGTTTCGTCTTTCAGATAAAATATGATGCACCAAAGCTCCTCCATAGCCGTGCCTAGAAGGGTATGTACGTAAGATGGGTTATTAAGTCACCTCGGTTTTATTATTAATATTAAGTATAGATTATAAGTATAAGGTGGAAGAATACAAGATTACTGCGTAGTATTCAGCTCTATTCTGCGTCGTTTTTCTGCTTCCATTCTGCTGCTGTCGTCTCCGCTGAATGCCTCCTGTCGTATCACTCTCTTTCTGCTGGTATGCTCCTGTTAATCTGCTGTTCTGCTGTTACTGTTACTAATACTGTTCCTGCTGTTCCTGCTGTTACTGCTAATACTGCTGTTCCTGCAGTTACTGCTACTACTGCTGATCTGCTGTTCTGCTGTTATTATTCTCTATTTCTCCTACACAGTCTTACATTCGGCCATTCCTGATTACTCATTTATCCCGGATGACTAAGCATCCGCATTGTCCTTTACGTAACGCCACAACTTCATGTGATCACACGTGTTACATACCGTTTTTCTCCATGTGCTCTGCAAACAAGGGCCCAGATGATCAACGTGCAGCGTATGAAGAGGCTGATCACCTTTATCGATGCAGTTTAAAAATCCTTCTTGCCAAGCTTTTTATTGTAAATGATGCATCTTGTTGTTAACAACCTGCTGAACTTTTTGCTCCAAATGAGGAATCCAATAGGATTGTTGCACAGCATGAACAGTTTTTGTAGCGCAAAATGTCCCGCACCGTGGGCGTCAACAATAACTTATTTTTCCATCGCTTTCGGGATTACGAGGAGATCATTGCCGTTCACCTCCTTATAGACCAGTCCCGCTTTCATCTTGTACCCCTCATATGGACAGCTGGCTAAAATTGCCATAATTGCCTTCAGCATCTCATCTTTTCCTTGAGCTTTTTTGATGCGCGCAGTGATCTCCAACGACACAAGCATAACGCGATTGGGATAGCGACTGAGACAGTCAACATGATTTAATCGTTCTCCAGGACGATGTTCCACTGCAAACTCGAAATCCTGCAGATAAACAATCCACTGCGTGACTGCTCTTGGAACATCTGTCTTCTGTAAAGTTTGCTTGAGCAATCTGTTATCAACTTAAGCGGCGATCCCAGCAGATAATGTCTAAATTTCTTTACCGCCAGATACATACTTTTGCTTCCAGGATCTAACTGTGCTGGTGAGACTCATATTTTGTTGTCTTCTTGCTCCAATACTGGATTGGGTGGAGTCTGCCATCGAACCACTGCATAATACCGCGGCAAATCCGTCTTTTGATGCATCCGTATGTAACTCAGTTTTGGCCCCTCTGATATACAATTTCAAAAACGGGTTCCTTAGTCAAGGCATCCTTCAAACTCTGGAATGCATTCATCTGAGGGTCAGCCATTTCAAAATGGACCTCTTCTCGCAGCAGGTCAGTCAACGGGCGTGCAATCTGCGAGTAATTCAGAACAAATTTTCTAAAAAACCCAGTCAGCCCCAGAAAAGCTTGAACTGCTCTGACATTCATCGGCACCGAAAACTTGCTAGCCGCAGCAGACTTTTCTTGTCCAGGCCACAGGTTTCCGTCTTCAATATTGTGGCCCTAGAAGTAAATCTTCCTTTGCAAGAAGTGACATTTTCGCCACTTGATCTTCAGGCCAAACGCTCCTGCTCTTTTAAAAACGAGTGCCATCTTTTCCAAGCATTGCTCTGTAGTCTCGGGGTGAATTATTATATCATCCATGTATAAATTGAGGATATTTTTGTTCATCAGCTTCTGAAATACATGGTTTGCATAGCGAATAAACACCGCTGGCGAGTTCCGAAATCCAAATGGTGTTCTATTGAATTCATACAGTCCGGATTTAGTAATGAATGCTGTGAATTTCTTGCTTTCCTCCTCAATGGCAACGTGGAAGAAACCGTTCTCCAAATCCATCACCGTAAAAAAACTCGCTTTTGCAGCTTTTCGAGCACGTCGTCGATTACAGGGACCGGAAAGCAGTCTCTCAACACCATCGAGTTCAGCTTACGGAAATCAACGCAGATACGGCGTGTGCCATCCTTTTTGTTTACCAGCACCAGACGGCTGGCAAAGTTTAAAGTAAATGGGCGTATAATTCCAGCAGCTCTGCTTTTCGACATCCTTCTCTTCGGCGATTGCGAATCGACTCGGTCACTGACGAAATGGAACGATCTCGCCATCCGGAACAATTCGTAGCTTGACTGGAACCTCTGCTACTGAATCCACCGCCTTGTAGTTCCTAATTTGCATCGATACCTCCTTTGCATACGCATCGATTTCATCATTTGTTTAATAATATTATAAATACTCATCTGGTTTGGTTCCTCACAAGCTTTCTCCCCCAGCGGGGAAGAAAACTTGTTTCCTTCTGCCGACAACGAAAAATGTAACTTCAAAACGAAATCATACTCGATGTCTTCGTCCTCTACGACAACGAACTTGTGTGGCGTCATCTTCTCATCTACTGCTACCTCTGCCAAAAAGCATCCACGAAGCTTCGAAGCTCATCTCTCCAAAATATTATTGGGTATTTTGTTAAAGATGAACTTTCTCAATATAGATACATCGGCTCCAGTATCCACTAACCACTCCACTTCGACATCGTTGATAGTAACTTTCTTCATGCAACTTGCACTGCACACTACTTGGACACCAGCAGCTAACCCAGGGCAATCTCTAGACATGGTGCCCTCTTTATTGCACCTAAAGCATTTCGTGGCAGCTTTGTAGGCTTGCGGAGGTGATCAGCAGATCCACAATTGATACAATGACTCTTTCTCTTGTCGAACTCGTGCTGCTTCTTCTGATTCGGCGTCCATTTTCCTTCGTTCGGCTGAAACGTCTTATTTACCTATTCGCCGACGTGTTCAAACACTTCATACTGCTCCTGCAGGTCTTTAAAGGACTTGCAACTGAAGAGAGTGTATTTGAAGTCACTCCTTAAGTTTAAACCGTTGTGAGGAGTCTTAAACTCCCCACAAATCCCGATGCAGGAGATCGGCCTAGCAACAGCGGAGGAGGCGAGAAAGCCGGAGAAATGAAGGGCATCCAGGTCAAACGGGAAACATTCGGACCTTGGACCCTCATATGGCAAGGGCAACGAGGTCAAACGGTGAATTGGCGGACTTCGGACCCGCCTAAAGAGGACACACCGTGAATTAACGGTACCTCGATGGACCTTGGACCCGCGCCCGGCAAGGGCAACGGGGTCATACGGTAAATTGGCGGACTTCGGACCCGCCCAAAGAGGAGGCTCCGTGAATTAACGGTACCTCAGTGGACCTTGGACCCGAGGGAAATAACGGCACCTACAGCGCCAATAAAAAGGACGGCGCAAGCGCAGCTCGGGACAGTACGAGTGCGAGAATCAGAGCGAGTGCGTGAACGCGGAATAAGTAAACATCGAAACCGAAGTGCCCAAGGATCAAGATCGCAAAGTCGAGACGCCGAACGACGACAAGTCTACAAGGCTGAGGCTACAACGCTGAGATCCAACGGTGCTAGGTCGTGGTAAAGTCAAGCTTAGGGAGTCCTTGCGCGGTGTCAGGCGATAAAGGTGGCTAGGCGATAAGGGAGAACTTTGTTCTACCTGCTAGGCGATACACCTTGCCGACAAAGTCCAGGCTGAACTCCGGAAGCCAGGCGATAAAGGTGGCTAGGCGATAAGGCGTAACTTCGGTTCACCTGCTAGGCGATACACCTTGCCGGCCCCGGTAGGGAAGCTCGCATAACATTCAGGGTTTTGGTGGAGTCGTCCCGATCTCAGTCACCCGGAGCAGCAAGCCGAAGCAACGCAGTAGCAGGCCAGGAGCGACGCAGCGGTAAGCCAGGAGCGACGCAGCAGCACGCCAGGAGCAGAGCAGCAGCGAGCTAGGAGCAACGCAGCAGGAGACAGCGACAAACGGGCAGCAGAATAATAGCAATAAGGCTATATTTTAGAGAGTCAATAAACCAGCACCAACCTAATCATTTCTGGCGTTATCCTTTGGTCACGGGCGGTCACTCAATATAAATTTGGTGGAACGAACGTTTACGTAGCGAGCAGAAATAAAGAATCAGGTCGTTACACCGTCCACGATGTAGCGGATTACAGAACGTGCATCTATGCTGCCAAGAGCTGCAATCTTCCTCATCTGCAGAAGGTACTCGTGAAACGATTCGTGCTTGCGTTTCTTGCGATCACGGAGCTGCTCATGAACATCCGCGCTGCACACATCCGCGCTAAACACTGTCTGCAGCAACAAACGCATCTCTGTGTATTGATGTACTTATGTAGAGTCCAAAAACAATTTTGCTGTGTTCGTCATTTTGACACGTGCCTATACATACATCTGCTTTATGTTCAGACCATAAGCTGCAACATTTAGCTCGAAATTGTCAAGCCAATTCTTGACCGGCATGGATTCTCCGTCAAACTCCGGAATGATTTTCGCGAAGCTTTCCGCCATTATTGAGCAACCACTGCTTTGCTCTTCTGCTCCAATCTTTATCGCCAGAAGCTGGACAAGCTCCTTCAGTGTTTTTGTATTCTCGTCGATTGAACAGACTTCGGTTGTTCCAGCTGCGGTATTTTGCCCCACACCTGCTTCGACTAGATTCTGCTCGCTTTTTTCGGGTTCACTCATGTTGTGTTTTTTTCACTGCTGCGGCAACTGATCTTGTGTAATACGGCTGTCTCCTTTTCGCAATCGGAATTTTAGAATGTTCCTGCTTTATTGGCCTCTCCCTCATCTGCTTATTCCCTTTTGCGATCAAACTTCTCGGCGTCAGTTAAACTTTTTTGATACTTCTCGGGACGGCGTCACTTTTCACTTGCGATTTCCACGTTAAGTCACCTCGGTTTTATTATTAATATTAAGTATAGATTAAAAGTATAAGGTGGAAGAATACAAGATTACTGCGTAGTTTTCAGCTCTATTCTGCATCGTTTTTCTGCTTCCGTTCTGCTGTTGTGGTCTCCGCTGAATGCCTCCTGTCGTATCGCTCTCTTTCTGCTGCTATGCTCCTGTTAATCTGCTGTTCTTCTGCTGTTCTGCTGTTACTGTTACTACTACTGTTCCTGCTGTTACTGCTACTACTGCTGTTCCTGCTGTTACTGCTACTACTTCTGTTCCTGCTGTTATTCTGCTGATCTGCTGTTCTGCTGTTATTATTCTCTATTTCTCCTACACAGTCTTGATTGTTTAAATGTTACATCGGTGTATATACCAATTATACTTGCAATTGTGTCTAAATTGTGAACCGTCTAAAATAGGATGTTAATCCAAAAATAAGATAGCCTATATCTTTTTGACTTCTTCATTTACATCCTTCAAGAAACTAATAATAATGTCACCCACGTACGTGACGACTCTACCATTTTGCACAGTATCCGGCCATATCTCGTCGAACTGCACAGAAAAACGGACCTGCGTGGAGCATGTTTCAAGTGTGGTGGAAAAGACCACGAGGCCAGAAGCTGCAATAGGGAACTACATTGCATACTCTGCGCGCAGAAAAGAGATCTCCCAACGAACCACGCGTCAGGGAGCTTTAAATGCCCAGCGTATGTCGAGGCGGTAAAATCTCAACAAAGATGCTAAAGGTCATGCAGCTAAACCTTAACCACTGCAGGGTGGCCCAGGACCTTCTCACACAAACAATTTCCGAGCTCAAAATAGACCTGGCAATTCTGAGCGAACCCTACAAAGCAATTAGATCCAACACGTGGGTCACGGATCAATTGGGAAAAGCAGCAATCTGGACATGTGGGCAACCGGCCCAACATCTAGCATGCGTGAAAGCATCAAAAGTCTACGTAAGGGCGAAGCTAAAAGACCTTTGGGTTTTTAGCCGCTACTTTCCACCCAGTTGGACACTAGAGGAGTTTAGCGAGACGATAGACAGCAATCGACATAAGAGCACACTCGCCTGCGATTATTGCTTGGGACTTCAATGCGTGGTCAACGGAGTGGGAGTCAGCCTCAACAGAGGCTTCCAGAGGAAGAGTGGTCACTGAGACGTTCGCATCGCTGGACGTTGTCCTACAAAACACGGGTTCCACCCCTACATTTAGGAGAGCGGGAGCGCAGTCCATAATCGACCTCACCTACGTAAGCGCAAGCTTGGCGGCGACGGCGACCTGAGAAATTAGCGAGACCTACACGGCGAGCGACCATAGTGCAATTATAAGCACCATCCGCACGAGAAGAACCGCCACACCGACAATTACTCGAGGACACTACAAAGAAAATACGCTCGACATACCAGCATTTAGAGCGGCCTGGAAGGGATGGAATTAGCGGAAAACGAACGGGCATTGATGGAAAAGGTCAAGGAAGCCTGCGACGCCAGCATGCAGCGCAGTAAAAGCTTTAAGGGGCGCAAGCCAGTCTACTGGTGAAACCAAGCAATTGAGGAGGCACGCCGTGATTGCATAAGCGCTAGGAGAGCCTACCATAGGGCCCGCGGAACCGAAGCCTTCCATATACTCAGGAAAGTTTTCACCCAAAAGAGGAAGATCCTAAAGCGAAAAATAAAAAGCATCAAAAAGCTGTGCTTCCTGCAACTTTGCGATGAAGCAGAAAACGACTTGTGGGGAAAGGCCTACAAGGTGGTCATGAAAAAAAACCAACGCCGTTAAAAACGTGACCCCAACAGGCTCCGAGAAACTGGGAGAGATAATAAGGCACCTTTTCCCAGCGCAGGAAACGAGGCAAGCGGAAGCGTTCGGTGACCCGGTGACCATACAGGAGCTGGTCAACATAGCCCAGAAGGTACCAAACAACAAGTCACCAGGGCCAGATGGGATCCCAAATCGGGCACTCAATCTGGCCATCAGCATGTACCCGAGCACCTTTGCCAGTGCATACACTAAGTGCCTGGCCCAAGCCTGCTTCCCAGAACGGTGGAAACAGCAAAAGCTGGTGCTTATACCAAAGCCAGGAAAAGACAAGGATGAACCGTCGGCATATAGGCCCATTTGCCTTCTAGACACGGCCGGCAAAATACTGGAAAGTATTGTCCGTGCAAGACTCGAAAAGGCAATGGAGGCTGCCTGAGGGCTCTCAGAAAGTCAGTATGGCTTTAGAAAGGCTCGCTCAACCCTAGATGCACTGGAAGCCGTGGACCTCATAGCCAGGCAGGCCATAGAAGGCAAAAGGTGGCTGGGAGGAAACAAACAATACTGTTTGGAGGCAATTTGGACATCAAAAACGCCTTCAACTCGGCATCCTGGAGCAGAATAATGGCCTCACTCGGGATGCTGAACATCCCAAGGTACTTGTTAGGTAGTTGTTAGCGACTACCTGAGCGACAGGTGGCTCCAGTGCCACAAGGGTCTGTCCTAGGCCCATTATTGTGGAACACCATGTATGATGGTATCCTAGCGACTAAACTTCCAGAAGGGCGTAAACGTTGTTGGCTTCGCGGATGACGTCGCGGTCATAGTGGTAAAAAAAGTCCATAGCTGAGGTAGAAAGCCCTACAAACGCGGCAATCAGCAGGATAAGTGAGTGGCTACAAATCGTGGGACTTGAACTGGCTGGGCAGAAAACCGAGGCGGTACTCATCAGCAGCAGGAAAAAAGTGGAAACGGCACGAATCACTGTGGGCGGAGCCCAAGTGGAGATGAAAAGGGCTATAAAATACCTAGGGGTCATGCTGGACACCAGGCTGTACTACAGGGAGCACCTGCAGGCGACTCAGAAGAGGGCACAAGGAGTTACGATGGCAGTGTCCCGAATGATGCTTAACCATAGAGGCCCAAAATCCACGAGCAGGAATCTACTGTTTAACGTAGCAAAGTCGTCCATCATGTATGCAGCACCAATATGGGCCGAGGCGACAACAAAAAAGAGCTACACAAAGGGTATAGAGTCGGACTACAGAATATGAGCTCTTAGGGTAGCCTCCGCCTTCCGCACGGTCGCTACAGAGGCCATTCTGCTCATCAGTGGTCATCGCAGTTGTGGAGGCCAAGGAGAACTTCGAAGCGAAAAGTAGCTGATACACAGGCGGACCACCGCTTGGCAAAACTAAGGTCAAGAACAAAGTCTCTTGAAAACTGGCAGCAAAGATGGGATAGGGCAGAAACCGGCCGGTGGACGCACCGACTCATCCCCAATATAGCGGCTTGGGTAAACAGACCACACGGCGACCTAACGTTCCATCTGACACAGGTGCTGAGCGGCTATGGATGCTTTAAGACTCCTTACATCGCTTCGGCCACGAGACAAGCCCAATCTGCGATACCTGCGGAACAGTGGAAAATGCCGAACACGCACTAACCACTTGTGTCAGGTTCGGAAAAGAACGCCTAAGAGCTGAACAAATCCTGGGGACCCCGATCACAGTGGAGGGACTTGTACCTAGTATGCTGGAGAGTCAGGATAACTGGACAGCTGTATGTCTGGCTGCGGAAGTCACGACGGAACTGAGGCGGCTAGAACGCATAAGGAACGAGAGGCCCTAAACAGGCCAGCCAGCCTTGCGAAGCAATTCTTCACGGCAGTCCCGCAAGTCTGGATATCATATGTATATTTATTTTGTCTATGTATGTAATTTATAAATAAAAAAAAAACCTACTAAAAACAATCAAGTTATGTGTATTTTGGGCTTTATTTTGCCTTCGTTTCCATGGCAGCTTTATGATTTTGATAAAACTAAAAGCTTAATACTGATATAGTATATAATTACTCTATCTCAAAGAATTATTTTAATAAATAAAAAAACAGCAAAATACATTCTTTTTTTTCCTATGGGAGCTATATGATATAGATGTCCAATTTAAATTTAATTAAAACCGTAATTCCGTAGTGTTTAAATATTAGCAAATCCGAAAGAACAACAAAAAAAAAACAGACAGAAAGACGGAAGGACAGTCGGACATGGCTAGATCGTCTCTCCTGGTGATACGGATCAAGAATATATATACTTTATAGGGTCGGAAATGTCTCCTTCACTGCATTAAAAAACATTTGACTGAGTACTGAGAGAGTACTAAAATTTGAGTGCAGCCGTGCAGCTCTCTAGTTTCTACGCAAACTAGTCCCTCAGTTTTGAAGCTATCTGCTTGAAACTTTCCCAACAGTTGTCTTTCTATTGCAGTAGTATATAAGTAGGAACGAGCCGGATCGGGCGACTGTATCATATAGCTGCCATATAACTGAACGATCGGAAATGCCTTAACTTTGGTGATTGTAAAGTGAGGGAGTTGGGATTTTCTATGGGTTTTATTTTTGGTCAATCAATCCGACCTACAAAATTATAAGTATCGGCCGACTATATCCTATAGCTGCCATATAACTGAACGATTGGAAATACAATAACTTTGGTGTTTTTAAAGTTAGGAAGTTGGGATTTTTTTTGGTTTTATTTTTGGCCAACCAATATAAATTACAGAATATTCTGCAAGAGTATATCAAATTCGGCTCTGCCCGAAGTTAGCTTTCTTTTCTTGTTACCCTTAGAATTGGCACGTTGTAAGTGACCTGATACTCACGTTATCAACACACGAAGATAACTCAAAATAACACGAATAAAGAAAGCTCTGATAAAATTTGAGGCTACTCAGGCCTTGTAAGCGAGATCTGCACACACCAGAATACCTGGTGCGTCAAATGACTCAGGGGCGAAAACCGTGGAAGCCTTTTACTCGGTAATAAATGCTCATTTTGCCCTGATAAAACGCTGCCTTAAAAACGGTAACCAAAGCCCGGGAATTCTTAGTGCGCTGATCGAAACTTATAGGGACAGAGCCTTGCATGTTTTCATCAGAGGCCTGAGCGGTGACCTCTCTAAGCTACTAGTAATTCGCGCCCCAAAAAATTTGCTGGAGGCCTACGCAATCTGTTTAGAGATGCAGAATCTTGCATCAATGAATCATGTCACTTACTCTAGTAAGTTTTTATCCTCTCAGCCTTACCGTCAGAAGTACTCTTGGCCCCAATCTAATTATTCTTCTTGTAATAACCAATACCAGTATTAAGACGCAGGCAGGAATTCTCAGTCCCCGCAAAGATATTCAAATCCCCGAGCGATCAAAATGGAGCCCCACCAGTCTGGCTACTCCTATCGTTCAAACTAGGGCAAAAATAATTCAGTCGTTAAACGCAGCCCCAGCACCTTTTCTAACCTTAAACCTTTTCAGAAATCCCAAAGATTGTACCAATTAACTGCTGACCATCCTCGGGTGAGGACGCTTTGAACCAGCATAAGGAAATATCCGTCGGTGAGGCTTACTATGATGAAGCCTTACCAGACAATCAAGCTGATCACCAACTCCACTTGGAGGCTGGTAGTACTGGCGCAGCAAATTTTATGGCCAACTCCTCTCTAGCGTTCCATACAAAAAGTATGTCGTAAAAGTTAAGACTAAGCTACAGTTTCTAATAGACACTGGCGCGAATAAGATCTTAATTAGCCCCCAGATAGCCAAGAGATGCTTGCCTTGTCGAAACCCTTCCCGGTTCAATCCGCTGGAGATAAAAACAAGAGAGAACGCTATAGTCGGGTGCCCCGACTATCAGATACCCGTTACTCAGGTAAAGGGAGTGCGAGGGAGATGGAGATAGAAACTTTGATCACGCATAACTTTTTAACAAATGGTCCGATTTGAAAAATTTCTTCTACATTTCGATAGGTATTGATAAACACAATAAAACTGCATTTTTACTTTTCCGAAATATTTAAATTTTTAAAATCGTATATAAGCGATTGTGGGCGTTAAAGGGGGCGTGGCACCTTTTTGAAACAAACTTGCGCTGCGTAGGAACTCCTAGAATCTGCATGCAAAATGCCAATCTTCTAGCTTTTATAGTTTCCGAGATCTCAGCGTTCATACGGACGGACAGACGGACAGACGGACAGACGGACATGGCTATATCGACTCGGCTAGTGACCCTGATCAAGAATATATATACTTTATAGGGTCGGAAACGCTTCCTTCTAGCTGTTACATACTTTTGCACGAATACAATATACCCTTTTACTCTACGAGTAACGGGTATAATAACGCATCAGCTAACCGGACCATTCTTCATCCCCATAGGCAATGACTCTGCGGTCACCTTCTTCGTTCTTCCCGGTTTAACTGCCTTCTATGGCATTATTGGGGACGACACTTTCAAATCCCTTAAAGCAATTATTGATAGAAAAAACGATTCCTTGAATGTCCATTCACTAATCGACAGCGAACACCCAGTAGAAGCGAGGGAATTCCTAATTTCTGAATTCTCCACTATTTTTGCGCCACTCTCGCCAGGCAAGGCCGTGGATACAAGTGTTCGAACTGAAATCCGAATAAATACTCAGGAACATAAGAAGGGAAGTAGCAAATCAGGTCGACGAGCTCCTGCGCGAGAGAATAATCAGGCCCTCTAAGAGTCCCTACAATTCCCCGGTATGGGTAGTCCCGAAAAAGTCCAAGCCCAATGGGGAACGGATACCGAATGGTGATAGATTTCAAGCGTCTCAACGCAGTCACCATCTTCGACACCTTTCCAATGCCTGATACAACATCTACCTTGTCCAGTCTTGTGGAGGCCAAACTATTTACCACTCTTGACTTAACGTCCGGGTTCCACCAGATTCACATGAAGGAATCCGATATACCCAAAACTGCATTTTCCACCCTGAACGGGAAATACGAGTTTCTGCGCCTGCCATTCGGGCTGTTTTCCAAAGAATGATCGACGACATATAGCGAGAGCACATTGATAAAATTTGCTACGTATACATCGGCGATATTATTGTATCTAGTAAAGACTTAGAGTCTCACTGGCGTAACCTCCGCGCCGTATTTGTAAAATTGAGACAGGCCAAGTTGCAAGTGAATTTGTAAAAGACGCAGTTTCTGCGCACCCGGGTCGCATTTCTAGGTTATGTAAAAACTGCGGATGGGATCCGCGCAGATGAAAAGAAGGTAAAAGCCATAAACGAAATGCCTCCACCCACAAATTTGAAGGAACTTCAAAGTGTCCCAGGAATGCCCTCTTATTATAGGAAATTCATCTACGATTACGCCAAAATCGCTAAACCTCTGACGAACCTCACGAGGGGGGAGCATGCTTAGGTCAAGGCATCTCGATCCAAGAATATCTCAAATTCGCTAGGCGATGAAGGCGTGAAAGCCTTCGACGACTTGAAAACCATCCTTGCCTCTTCAGAAGTTTTGGCATTCCCAGACTTTAATAAACCGTTCGATTTGACAAACGAAGCTTCCAATTATGCAATAGGAGCCGTTCTCTCTCAAAGTGACAACGGGAAAGACCGCCCAATTGCCTATATTTCACGCTCTCTGAATAAAACGGATTAAAACTACGTGAAAAAAACTAGTGAACGAAAAAGAAATGCTAGCGATAGTATGGGCCCTCAATAATTTACGATCCTTTCTCTATAAAAAGAAAGGAAAGCTAACTTCGAGCGGAGCCGAAGTTGATATACCCTTGCAGAATATTCTGTAAATTATATTCTCCAAAATTATTCATATGATGCATTCTTAATACTCATAAAAAGTCACAACTTCCTAACTTGGTAGGTCGGATTGATTGGCCAAATATAAGACCCATAGAAAATCCCAACTTCCTAACTTTACAAACACCAAAGTTATGGCATTTCCGATCAATCAGTTATATGGCAGCTATAGGATATAGTCGGCCGATCCCGGCCGTTCCAACTTATATACTGCGTGCAAAGGAAAGAAGGGTGTGTGCAAAGTTTCAATTCGATATCTTTTAAACTGAGAGACTAGTTCGCGTAGAAACAGACAGACGGACAGACAGACGGACAGACAGACGGACAGACGGACATGCTTATATCAACTCAGGAGGTGATCCTGATCAAGAATATATATATACTTTATAGGGTCGGAGATGTCTCCTTCACTGCGTAGCACACTTTTGACCAAAATTATAATACCGTCTGCAAGGGTATAAAAAGTACTACATTTAGATTACATATAAAGAGTATAAAGAAAGTACACAAAAAAGTAATAATAATATAATAAATAATTAAGTAATAACAATTAACAATAATTTGAAATACTACACTAAGATTAAATACTAAATAAACAAAATTGGGTAACGTCTCTCTCCCAAGTCGCCACTGCGCTTTACATCTTTAAATATGATACGCCGTTCGTCCCACATTATTGACTTAAAACAAATACAAAATGTTATTGACAAGACCACCGAAAAAACATCAGTGGTCACCGACACCAGAGTCGCATCGCTGATATGCCACTACCTGATAATTGCTACCGATGGCATTACAAGAATGACGTCGGCACATCGCGCGCCTCAGCCCATAGACTGGCTAGGGTCAGCCTGGAAATGGGTAGCCGGAATACCATCCTCCAGTCTCAGGACAACTTAATTCAAAATAATAACCAACAGATACAAATTAATACGAGACTGTTTGAGGCTACGCAAGAATCACTGCAGAAGCTTGACGTTATGATGGCAAGGGTTAAATCCATTGATGGAGAGGTCCATTTGGCCACAATTTTAATGCATAGGGCAATGACACTCGACCCTGTCAACTGGCGAAGGCGTCGGTAGTAAACACAAATCTTTTGGACAAAAAGAGGTGGAAACCCTTCTGGCAGAAACTAGCAGCCTACCATATTAAAATGTGGTGGATGCCGTGGAATTCGCGGAACCATCGAATTCGGAACGGAACCTGCCTATTATACGAGCTGGCACTACCTAAAGTCGTGGACATTAAATACAAGCTAATGCTTCTTTACCCCACGATTACGGAGGGCAAACAAGTGGTGCTGGAATACAACAAGCTGGCGATAGACCCTCTGGAAACCTCTGCAGTATTGGGAAACTGTCTCTCAATCCGATATACGACTGTGTGCTAGGAAAAAAAACTTAAGGAAACTGGATGAGGCCAGGCTCCTAAAAGGGAGACACGCTCTCTGCGACCACCTGAGAAACGATCAGGAGATTGTGGAGTTGGTTGACGATGACACCTTGTTCCTGACTAACTTCATCGGAACGGTCGTAGCGGACTCAGGGAAACGCCATCTGCTGGGATCGTTGATAGTCCAGTGCCAAACCGAGACCGTCCACATCGGGAACATGTCTTACGGCAGCTACTCGACAACGCATGTGATGGCCATGCCGGCCGTACTAAGCAAAGTAACCGCCACTGGATACCAGCTTTCGCTGAAATATATTCATGATTTTAGCCTGCAGAACTTAAGGAAGCTGTCGACAATATCTAACAATTTTTATTCTCAATCCTAACAGAAGCAAAGGTGACCCACGTTATACCCTTGCAGAGGGTATTATAATTTTGGTCAAAAGTGTGCAACGCAGTGAAGGATACATCTCCGACCCTATAAAGTATATATATTCTTGATCAGGATCACCTCCTGAGTTGATATAAGCATGTCCGTCTGTCTGTCTGTCTGTCCGTCTGTCCGTCTGTCCGTCTGTCTGTCCGTCTGTCTGTCCGTCTGTCTGTCCTGTCTGTCTGTCCGTCTGTTCTGTTTCTACGCGAACTAGTCTCTCAGTTTTAAAGATATCGAATTGCAACTTTGCACACACCCTTCTTTCCTTTGTACGCAGTATATAAGTCGGAACGGCCGGGAAACTGGGGCCCAAATATGCCTACGTAAAAGAATTGGGCACAACGTATGGATATTTTATATCCTTTAAAAAAAAAATATTTTTATTGTCACCAATTCAGACGTCTGTGGTGTTAGAATTGGCGTCCACCTCACGACATTCAAATATCGTTTTTCAGTATCAGAATGGTTTCTTTAACATTTATAAAACATATATAGTAATATATCTACACATATCGACCACATAAACATACTTACACTACGCATTTGTCACACCCAAAATTATCGGCTCCCAAGAGTCGCCAATTTATAAAAACATCCTCTTGAGTTATAAACAAATGAAAGAACCCCAAACTATCGGCTCACACGAGTGACCAATTAATGTAAACATTAGACTTCTGCATGAATGTACTCATTTGAAACATGACAGATATGTACAGTAGTATTGTGTTCTTAAAAATACTGCCCTCATTCTTTACTGTACAGTATACTCTATAGGCCAGAAAAAGATAGCACAACATTTTCAATGTACTCACTTGTCTTGGTAGTCTTCGTGAGTGAGTACAGCATTTGTCCTTTTCTAAACACGCTGTACAGCTTATGTGTTGACTGTGTACAACTGTGCAGATGAGTGCAGTCAAAAATTGCCACCACTGAAGACATGGTAAATAAAATAATGTTCCTTCATTCCAATATTAATAACTTAAATATCGATTCTTTAATAACATAAAATAATTGTTATAATTAGTTTTAATTAAAATATTAATAATTTCTAAATTCTTTATATTATTGTAGTGTTATTGAATTACTCGAGGTAATACGTTGGTTATATTTTAATTTCTTCTATAACACAACGATTTATTCCACTTAACTTTCTTTCTTTATTTTATTACAGATACATTTGAAACGAAAATACAAATAAATTTTTTAATCGTATTCTTTCTATGACATACATACACACGAGTTCTATATATGTGTGTTTGTACCAGTCATGAAATTTCACTCACTGTACAGTAAGTATACAGCACACCAAAACACTGTACAGTGCGTTGACTACTGCACACCAATTTTTCTGTACTCATCAACAGCTGTACAAACTATGGAATGAGTGAGAACACTGTCAATCAGAACAGACAATACTACCCTACTCACTCAAACCCAAATATACTGTGCAGAAAAAAAAGTGTGCCCACTTCTAGACTAAGTGATTCATTTGTCGTTTTGGATGCATTCATGCAGAAGTCTAGTAAACATCCTTTTGCGTTATAAACAAATATATTAACCTACCCATTTCTCACACCCAAAATCAGAGGCTCCCAAGAGTCGGCATTTAAAATGAACATCCTCTTGAATTATAAACAAATGAAAGAACCCCAAATTGTCGGCTCCCACGAGTGACCAATTAATGTAAACATCCTCTTGCGTTATAAACAAATGACCCCAAACTACAAAAAGCTTTTTTCCCCCAATTCTGTAAAATTGCAGACGCAGCTCAAACTTAGATCGCTCTCATGCTCAGTGCTCTCAATTTAGACACTCTCAATTTATCAATCGCGTTCTTTCTCCCAATCGAAGGTTTAATAAGCGTCAGCGTAGTTTATAAGTTTGAGTTTTAAGTTGAATCTTGTAAGGAGCAGACCTATCTCTCCCAGTTCGCGTTTACACTAATTTGATCAATAAAGAAATTTATATTTTTTTCAAAGTGTTAAGTCCCGAATTTGTTATCGGCGCAGCCGGTAGGATATAACTTTTATACGGTTATATCCTTAAAGAACCCAAACATCATTTGTCACAGTGCAATTATAAACCAGCTATCGTAGTATCGGTTTGTGTCGCTAATATACGAACGGAAGCCTCCATTTTTGCAACACGCTATCGAAGCTCAGTTGCGAGGTTTTTTTAACAAAAAAATAAATCTTGACCCGTGTGACTGTCAAGTAACTAAAAATAAAAATTTGCACAAACCCGTTTTATTGTAAAAGTTAGTGCCTTTGTTGGTAACACATGGGTTACTAAAAAATAAAACAATTTAGTTTAGTTCAGCTTCACGGAGATGCCCAGAGGATATCTTAACTATCAACAGCCAGATGCTGAATGGACTTAAGAAACGTCCTATCAATGAGTATAAAACCCAGACGCCCTGCGAAGAACTACTAAGACGTCTGTAAAACACCCCCTTTTCTGGTTGTATTCGTAAGTTCGTTGAGGTTTGTTATATTAAATAAATTAGCTTTAGAAAATAACGCTACAAATAAAATTTTATACACAAATGCTCTTAATAATATAGTTAAAGATGTAATTATGAAAATATTGCCAGACAGACTTTGTATGACATTGGCTAGGTATGATATTACTAATACTAGTAAACTAAATGTGTAGCGCAACAAGAAGATTGTTATGAAAATTTTTATTCAGATCGAACAAAGAATACACAAAGTCAAAACCAAGATAAGAGAAATTATCAATCCCAACAAAATACTAATAATACTAATAAACAACAAAACTACAATACCCAAAACCAATACAGACATCAGAATAATAATTCCCCAAATCAATATGAGCAGCAGACTAGTACATCTCAAGGGCAACATATGCCAAATTATAATAAATATAACAGCGAAAATTTTTTTGAAAACCACCCATTATATCAAGCAACAAAACAAGAATTCCAACAAAAATTAAATTATAAGCAGGTTAGGAAATGGGGCTAATGCTCCTAATCGACCAATAAAAAGAAATCGCGAAAGTACGAGTGGCCATATAAAAATGGATACAGAAAATTTGCATCAATAAGCCTCGGACACCGAACAGGAAATAGAAACCCTTACATACGAATCATTATGAATAACCAAGAGCTCCGATGTGTTGTAGACACAGGCTCTTCTAGAAAAAAAAGAAAATTACTTTCATTTTCCGACAAAAATACACCTCTTAAGGTTCATACCATAAATGGTAATATTCAGTTAAATAAATCCGTGTCCTACCATGCAAGTAAGCTTTGTCCGACCAAACGAACATTTTGGGTCCATAATTTTTCCGATAAATATGATATTTATCTCAAAGCATGTAACGCAATGATTCATTATAAATCAAAAACAGTTAATTTAAACGGGTATCAATTCGGAATGAGATATAATTATAACGATTTCGAATATAAACAAGGAGAAGCAGAAATTGATTGCTGCGATCCCCATTTTCAACAGACACACCATTTAATTTGCTATAAATAATGACTGGCTGAAAACCAATAAGATTAGATTAGAACACCTTAATGACGAGGAAAAAGATAATCTTAAGAAAATTTTATATGAATTTAGCGACATACAGTACAAAGAAAGTGACAATTTGACTTTCACTAGTACTATCAAGCATGTCATTCAAACAAAAAATGAGCAACCGGTTTACAAAAAACCATGCAAATATCTTCAAGCTTACGACCAAGAAGTCGATTCGCAAATGAGGGATATGATAAAACAGGGAATAATTCGAAAGTCAAATTCCCCTTATTGCTCACCTATTTGGATAGTACCTAAGAAAGGTGATGCATCTGGAACAAAAAAGTTCCGTATCGTAATTGACTATCGTAATTTAAATGAAATTACGGTAGATGACAAATACCCTATCCCGGTCATGGATGAAATATTGGACCAACTTGGTAGATGCCAATATTTTACCACTATTGACCTCGCAAAAGGTTTTCACCAAATACAAATGGATGAAAACTCTATTCCAAAGACAGCTTATTCCACCAAAAATGGTCATTACGATTGCCTTTGGGGTTGAAAAATGCTCCTGCTACCTTTCAAAGGTGCATGAACAATCTCTTAGAAGATTTGATCTACAAGGATTGTTTGGTCTACATGGACGATATTATCGTGTACTCCACTTCATTGGAGGAACATGTATTATCTTTGCGAAAGGTATTTGAAAAATTACGAGAATCTCAAGCTTCAACTCGACAAATGCGAGTTGATGAAAAAGGAAACAGAATTCCTTTGGTATAAAACCAAATTCTCTCAAAATAGAGGCAATACAAAATATCACTATGCCCAAATCCCCAAAACAAATAAAATCCTGTTTAGGTCCTTGTGGATTTTATGGGAAATTTATTCCAAACTTTGCTAAAATAGCAAAACCAATAATAGCAAAACTTAAAAAAGGCGTAACATTAAATATAAAAGATTATGATTATGTACAAGCGTTTGAAAAACATAAACTTTTAATAATGTCCAATCCAATTCTTATATACCCAAATTTCGAAAAACCATTTTCATTAACAACAGATGCAAGTAATATTGCTATAGGAGCAGTATTATCGCAAAATCATAAACCAATCTGTTATGCCAGCAGAACTCTTAATGAACACGAAATTAATTATTCGGCAATAGAAAAAGAACTTTTAGCTATTGTCTGGGCCACCAAATATTTCAGGTCCTATCTTTTTGGCAGAAAATTTCTGATCCTAAGTGATCACAGGCCTTTAGTTTGGCTCAATAATATCAAAGAACCTAATATGAAATTACAACGCTGGAAAATCAAACTAAATGAGTTTGATTATGAAATAAAATACTTGCCCGGTAAAGAAAATCATGTGGGAGACGTCTTATCTAGAATAAGAATAGAGGAAACCTACCTTACTGTCATAAATCAAAAATCATAATAACATATAAAGAAATGACTATCGAATACGCAAAACAATTAATAATTGAATACTTTTTTAATAAGAAAAGCGTAATATATTTTCCAATTAAAACATAGGTTGAAATTATTTCTCCGGATAAACCAAAACAATGAAAACTAATAGTAAATTAATAGATATTAACACTTACGCAGAATTCAAAGAAATTATTATTAAAACACACAGAGAACTATTACATCCAGGAATAGAAAAACAAACAGCATTTTTTAAAGAAAAATATTATTTTCCCGATCACCAAAAATTAATTAAAAATTTTATTAATGAATGCGAAGTATGCAACATCGCAAAAACAGAACACAAAAATACTAAATTAGAATTCGAAATAACACCAGAAATTTTTAATCCAAGAGAAAAATATGTCATTAACTTTTATATGATAGATAATAAACAATTTTTATCTTGTATAGACATTAATTCAAAATTTGCCACTTTAATAGAAGTCAACAGTCGAGATTGGTTAGAAGCAAAAAGAGCATTAACTAAAGTTTTCAATGAAATGGGTAAACCAAGTCAAATTAAAGCAGACAAAGATTCAGCTGGTTTGATGGTTTAACTTAAACCGTCGTCGCATGCAGAAGTGTATTTATTGTGCTCCGGAAAAAAAATATTCAATAAAATCACAAAAGTGCAGTGACCGTTTTAATAAATCTACTATAACGCGAAAAGACGCTTTCTGCGATGAAATCGCGAATGTTTATATTGATTGGTCATTTAATTAATATAAAACTTAAAACTTAAAACTCTAATTAACATTACCACGAATACAATGAGTCTGAACGACGTTCGCACACAACGTCAACGTGAGCAAGACGTTAGACGGCTCTCAGTACAAAGAAATAACGCGTACTTCTCTTTTAAAGCAACCGAAAATAATGCAAGCTCTGATCAAGCGCGGGCAATTACCCCCAACTTGACCGAGTTCTTAAACGTATCGAGCGAGAGAGCGCGTTCTTGCTCCCCCTCGCTACCATCGACGTCTCTGCGGCCAAAGAGCGCTGAATGTGCTCCAATGCAGGTATGCAATAACCTAAGCTCATCAGCAGTAACTAGCACCGCAATTTCTTTAACAACTTCAACTGTAACTACAACAACAACTGCAACCGTATCGACTGCGCGCTTAATGACATCATCAGCTAGCAGCGCAAATATCAATACGTCTGCCGCTGCGCTGCCCGAAAAACAGAACAAAACCAATGAATGTACTAAGCCGGCTGTGCAGACTGGTATGGATCGCTACATCCAAATCAAAAGGAAGCTGAGCCCTCTAAATTCTCAACGCAAAATAACCTGTAACAATGCTAGCCTAGCTGGAATAGAAAAGCCCACGAACTCAAACCGATTTAAAATCTTGGAAGACGCCTATGACGTTGAGGCGGCCGAATCCACTGAAGTCGAGAAAAGGAAGCCAAAACCTCCGCCTATTTATATTCGAGAAAAAAGTTCCAATGTTCTTGTCAACAAAATTATCGAGCTTATTGGAAAGGATAACTTCCACATAATACCTCTAGTAAAGGGCAACATCCAGGAAGCAAAGGTTCAAATGAAGTCTGAAGATAATTACAGAGTATTATGGAAATATCTTTCCGAGAATAAATATAACTTTTACACGTATCAGCTAAAAAGTAGCAAGGGCCTGCAAGTCGTACTTAAGGGCATAGAGTCCGACGTAACGCCTGCAGAGATAACAAAGGCGCTTCAAGAGAAGGGATTTAACGCTAAGACAGTCTTCAACATCCTTAACAGGGATAGAAAGCCGCAGCCACACTTTAAGGTTGAGCTCGAACCAGAAAATAAGCCCCTAAAGAAATACGAAGTGCACCCCATTTACAATCTTCAGTTCCTGCTGCACCGCAGAATTACAGTTGAGGAACTGCACAAACGCAATGGCCCGGTACAATGTGCGAACTGCCAAGAATATGGCCATACAAGGTCATACTGTAAACTGCGCCCGGTGTGTGTAGTTTGTGGAGATCTTCATGACTCCGCACACTGCCCAGCGAGCAAAGATGACTGCAACTCGAAATAGTGCGGCAACTGCGGTGACAATCACACTGCTAACTACAGAGGCTGCCCTGTTTACAAGGAGCTGAAAAGTCGCATCCACCAGAGAGGAACTGCCGCCCGCACCCAAAATAAACAGATGACAGCTTCCAGATCAAACCCTGAAGTCTTCTTCTCGACTGCAGCCAGATCCTCATTAGGACCCTTAAACTCTGATAAAAATGTGACTTACGCAAGCGCTTTAAAATCAGGACTGGCTAACCCTGTCTCAAAAAGTTCATTTCTGCAATCAGCATACCAAGAACCGAACACGGCTCAGCAGCAACAATTCCCGGAGCAGTCAAAAAGCAACTTCGAAGATATGATATACAGCCTGCAGCAAAGCCTTACGGAGTTTATGTCGTTTATGCGCACAACTATGCAAGATTTAATGCGAAACCAAAATCTATTGATTCAAATGCTGGTTTCACAACAATCCAAATAATGACTTCCTTAAGGATATCTACGTGGAACGCTTACGGCGTCTCACAGCATAAACTTGAGTTAGCTCAATTCCTACTCGACAACCATATCGACGTAATGTTGCTTTCAGAAACACACCTTACAAACAAATACAATTTTCAACTACGAGGTTACTCATTTTACGGAACAAATCATCCAGATGGTAAAGCACATGGTGGGACTGGAATTATAATCAGAAGCCGTATTAAGCACCACTATCATAACAAATTTGCTAAAAATTACCTACAGGCCACATCTATAAATATACAAACAAATACTGGCAACCAACTTACACTAGCCGCCGTATACTGCCCCCCTCGCTTCACCATAGCTGAAGATGAGTATATGCAGTTTTTCAACTCACTAGGAGACCACTTCATAGCAGCAAGGGACTACAACGCCAAGCACACACACTGGGGATCACGTCTCGTGACTCCAAAAGGAAAACAGCTCTATAATGCAGTTATAAAAGCCAAGAACAAGCTGGACTATGTTTCTCCTGGCAGACCAACATACTGGCCGGCAGACCCAAGGAAACTACCCGATTTAATAGACTTTGCAATTACCAAAAACATTCCTAAAAATCTGATAAGCGCCGAATGCCTCTTCATCGGATCTTTCATCGGATCACTCGCCTGTCCTGTTTATTCTACTCCGACATCCAGGCGCATTGGAGCAATAGTTTAAATTGACATCTCAGAAAACCAATTGGGTTAAGTACAAGAAATACATTAGCTCACACATTGAGCTAAGTCCTCATCTCAACGATGAAGCCAACGTAGACAGATTTGTAAATACACTGGAGTCTGTACTCGTCTCTGCAGCTCGAGTTTCAACACCCCAAACTACAAGTACACAAAGCAACCAAAAGAAGACAAATCTACAAATAGAACAGCTCGTCCTCGAAAAGCGGCGCTTACGGCGAGTTTTTTTTTTATAGTTTGTTGAACACGCCACACAAGGATGGACCTTGTTTTCGTGTATTGACGAATTATTCATAAAGATCCCAAAAAAAAGCGGGTAACGGGTGCTCCATTCTTGAGCAAATCAGGTGTGGTCATAGCCGGTAAGTCTGCCGGGTGTCGTCTGCGGAGACGCCGTCGACCCAGTGGTGTTGCAAGATGTCTTGCCAGACAGTTTGCATGTGTGAGCAAACGTTCTCGGTATCGACTTGAGGATTTGCAAATCGTCTCCGTTACCGTCGGCACTCCCGTGTCCTGGAACATAACTCGGTTTTCTACATAATGGTGCCACTTCACCCCTAGCATCCTCCTGAGAGCCTTTGTAATGCATGTTTGCACCCTTTTTAGTGACGAATCACAGGCCGTGCCCCAGCAAGTGATTCCCCAGTTTAAAGTTGGAAGGACAATGGCCTTAAAAAGCCGCACCTTAGCTTCAAGGGATAGGCCGCTGCCTGGACGAAGGAGCCAGTCCATTTTGTCAAATTTTGTTCTTGCTGATCCACAAACTCGATCAATTTGTCCCTTCCAACAAAGGCGACGGTCTAAGGTAACTCCGAGGTACGTCACCTTATCTTCGTGCTTGAGCCTATTCCCATCAATATAAAGGCTACGCGAACGGCCAGGGCGGAGAGCAAAAGTAGCATGTTGCATTTTGTCAACATTAAGCGCAATGTTCCATCGAGAGGCCCAGCACTCCAATTCGTCTAAGAATGTCTGGACGCCTCGGGACGCAGACGTAGTGGTGCTACCAGCTACAAGAAATGCAGTGTCATCTGCATATGTGGCCAGGAGTGTACCACGAGCAACTGGGTTTGAAAGATCCGATGTGTAAATTGTATACAGGACCGGACCAAGTACGCTTCCCTGCGGGACACCAGCACGAATTGGGCGAAGTCCAGAACGGTGTCCACGAATGTCTACAGCAAACTCCCTATTATCTAAGAACGATACAATGAGCTTCCAGAGCCTTTCAGGCAAAAGCGGCATTAGCTTGTAGAACAGTCCTTCGTGCCAAACCCTGTCAAAGGCCTGTCAAACATCGAAAAAAACGGCTGAGCAGTATTTGTGGTCTTCGAAAGCCCCCAGGATATGGTTAATTACTCTGTGCACTTGCTCGATAGCACTATGGCGACTACGGAAACCAAACTGTTGGTTCGGAAGTGCGTCTTCAAAAGCGTTAATAGCTAGAAGTCTACCACGCATGATCCGCTCAAAAATCTTACGGCGAGAGTGACAACTCCACAGATCACCATCTGCTAGGCAAAGCTTAAAATATGCCTCACGTCAACTCACAAAAGCTTTACAGCAAGAAGAAGCACATGTCCACCGACGCTACATAGAGCAATTGTCAACATCTAGTACAAAACACTCACTATGGAGAGCTCACCCTACTCTAAGCTCACCGAAAGTAACCGTGATGCCTATTAGAAATCCCACAGGCGGCTGGGCGCGCAGCGATGCAGACAGAGCCAGCACGTTTGCCAACCACCTTAAAAATGTCTTCCAACCAAATCCTGCCACTAGTGCGTTCACCTTGCCGACTTTACCAGATGAGCCTCAGCTTCAACATGAACCAATTGAGTTTCGCCCAAACGAAATCGTTAACATCATCAAAAATCAGATGAATCCGAAAAAATCCCCGGGCTGCGACCTCATAACTCCCAAAATGATCATTGAGCTCCCATATTGCGCCGTTTGCACTATCACCCAGCTTTTTAATGCCATCGCAAAACTTGGCCACTTTCCAGTGAGATGGAAAAAGTCGATTATAATAATGATAGCAAAGCCGGGAAAAGCCCACACAATTCCCACGTCGTATAGACCTATAAGCCTACTTTCATGCTTATCTAAACTCTTTGAAAAATGCGTACTGACTCGGATAAACACATACCTAAGAATCCAGGAAGGAATTCCGTCACATCAATTTGGGTTTCGTGAAAAGCACGGAACAATTGAGCAGGTCAACCGGATAACATCAGAAATTCGGAACGCGTTCGAAAAACGAGAGTACTGTACTGCCATATTTTTAGACGTCTCTCAAGCATTTGATAGAGTTGGCTAGAAGGCCTAATGTACAAGATCAAGACAATGCTCCCCTACAACACCCATAAGCTTTTAGAGTCTTACCTCTACGACAGAAAATTTGCTGTTCGATGCAACACTGCTATAACTGACGATTTCACTATTGGAGCTGGAGTTCCTCAAGGAAGCGTGCTTGGGCCAACATTATATGTCCTCTACACAGCAGACATCCCAACAAGCACACGACTAACAACATCTACGTTTGCTGATGATACAGCCATTCTCAGCCGCTCTAAATGCCCGATGCAAGCAACTGCGCAGCTCGCTCTTCATCTGGTCGATGTAGAAAAGTGGCTTTCAGATTGGCGAATTAAAGTGAACGAACAAAAATGCAAGCACGTTACGTTCACCCTGAACAGGCAAAACTGCCCGCCGCTCATGTTAAACCATACTCTACTCCTGCAAGCAAACGAAGTGACATATCTAGGAGTACACCTCGACAGAAGACTCACATGGCGCCGGCACATTGAAGCCAAAAGAACACACCTAAAGCTAAAAGCCGGTAGCCTTCATTTGTTTATCAACGCTTAGTCCCCCCTTAGTCTTGAATATAAAGTCCTGCTGTATAACTCGGTACTAAAACCTATATGGATGTACGGCTCTCAGTTATGGGGGAATGCCAGCAATAGCAATATTGACATAGTCCAGCGAGCTCAGTCGAAGGTCTTGAGAACAATCACCGGGGCACCGTGGTACGTTCGCAACGAAAACACACATCGCGACTTAAACATTCTACCAGTCAAAGAAGTGATCGCAGAACAGAAGGAAAAGTACTTTACCAAGCTATCGTTGCACCCTAACCACCTGGCGAGAGGTCTTACAAGGTTGATCAACCAATCACGCCTTCGTCGCAATGACTTACCCACCCAGCGACCGACTTGAGGCACGCGCAACCAGAATGCAGTCTTATTATACTGTTAGTTAAATTTTAATGTTAAGATTCGTAAACTTATTGTTAGTCTCAAAATGAAGAGAAGATTCAATAAATAAAAGCAAAGTTAAATAAAAAAAAAAAAAAAAAAAAAGGTTCAGCTTTCATGTGTGCAGCATTGCAACTTTGGTTAAAATCTGAAGATGTTGTTATTAATATAACAACAAGCAAAAATGGAATTTCTGATGTTGAGAGATTTCATAAAACAGTAAATGAAAAATTAAGAATCATAAGTAGTGAAACAGACATAGAAAATTAGCTAACAAAATTTGAAACTATTCTTTATGTCTATAATCATAAAACAAAACATAATACCACAGGCAGAACTCCTGCAGATATTTTTATTTTCGCTGGAACTCCAAAATATAATACACAGTCAAATAAAATCAATAAAATGGAAGAATTAAATGAATCACGAAATAAATTCGAATTTGATACTAGATATCGACAAGCCAGGAAAAATCACAAAATTTGATGATAATCATTACGAAGAAGTTAACAGAGGAAGAAAAATAATACATTATAAGTCTAAATATGGGAAAACAAAGAATCTTAACGAAAATAAATACGATAATTACAGATGCAAATTAAATTTTTTAATTCACCTATTCACTAATTTACACAACCTTTTTTAGTATTGAACTTATTATTTTACACTTCTCACAATACTCTATTTGTGAACTGATCTATTCGGATCCCAAAACGGACTGACTGCTCAAGGGCCGATTATCTGATAAGCAAACCTCGGTTTAAGAGAATCTAGGGACTCGTTAAGAACTGGATAAGAGATAGAGTCAAGAGAGTCGGAATAAATTGGATGATGAAATTATTAATTTGATTTTTGAAATCGATTAAACAGATTACTCTGCAATTTTGGGCCTCGCTGGATGCTGACCGGATATTAATGTTTACATTTGGGAGACCCGGCTTAGTTTACAGTAAAAGGCCCGCGGCGCAATTGTTTACAGTAGAAGGACCGCGGCGCAATCGGTATTGAATTAATGAATTCTTATTGAAGTGGGGAAGATAAATAAGAAGTCTGGATTTAGTGGGAAAGCTGAGTAAGAAGTTCCCAGCAAGAAATTGTTTACAAATTGGGTAAGGAGCCTGGGTTCTTAACTCCCCCCATCCTAAATTGAATCGTCCCGATTCATTGGAACTGATAGATAAAGCGAATTTAAATGAGTGGTTAACTCGACTACACTTTCATCTTCAATGGTATTTGCATTGTTGGATATAATATTTTCGGGTTCTACTTCAATATGAGCTTGTCGTGGTTTGCATATAAGATATTTTTTTAATTTTAATAAAATCGTGATAATTAAATATATTAAAGTAAATATGATCAATATTAACGTTATTAGGATTTGAGTTTGTTTAATTTGAATGAAAGGATTTAATATGTTAATGTTATCAAATGTAAGTTTCGAATCATTTGACATAAGATATTCGGATACTAAGAAATTATTATATGGTTTAACAGTGATATATTCTAATATATCATAATATATTCTAATATATTTATTAAAGTAGTGCTATTAAATGTAATTAAAAACAAGAAAGGAAAGCTAACTTCGGGCGGAGCCGAAGTTGATATACCCTTGCAGAATATTCTGTTAATTATATTGGTTGGCCAAAAATAAAACCAAAAAGAATCCCGACTTCCTTACTTTAAAAACACCAAAGTTATGGCATTTCCAATCATTCAGTTATATGGCAGCTATAGGATATAGTCGGCCGATCCTTATAATTTGGTAGGTCGGATTGATATGCCAAAAATAAAACCAATAGAAAATCCCAACTTCCTAACTTTACAAACACCAAAGCTATGGCATTTGCAATCAATCACTTATATGGCGGCTATAGGAATATTCTGTAAATTATATTGGTTGGCCAAAAATAAAACCAAGAGGAATCACGACTTTCTAACTTTAAAAACACCAAAGTTATGGCATTTCCAATCATTCAGTTGTATGGCAGCTATAGGATATAGTCAGCCGATCCGTATGAAATTTGGAAGGTCGGATTGATTGGCCAACTTTCTAACTTTACAAACACCAAAGTTATGGCATTTCCGATTGTTCAGTTATATGGCAGCTATATGATACAGCCGATCCGGCTCGTTCCGACTTATATACTACCTGCAATAGAAATACAACTTTTGGGAAAGTTTCATGCAGATAGCTTAAAAACTGAGGGACTTGTTTGCTTAAAAAACGGACAGACGGACATGGCTAGATCGACTCAACTGGTGATGCTGATCAAGAATATATATACTTTATAGGGTCGGAAATGTCTCCATCACTGCCTTGCAAACTTTTGACTTTATATGAAATTATAATACCCTCTGCAAGGGTAAAAAAATAATGACTTTAGTGTGATGCAGATACAACTGTTTCATGGGACACGTGGGTGTGTGTGTTTTTTTATTTTTTTGTTTAGTGAGTTTTTTGAAATATATCATCACATTTTTTCTTTTATTTTTTCTCGGTGAATGCTTTTATTTTTCTCGATTCCTTTTTTTATCCGGCGTTAGGCACGGTGGGCCGTATTATTCCGTTTTGGTTTATCACCTACTAAGGTATGGTTGCCACACAATCCACTAGGCGGCCCTTTCTGTGCTGGTAACACTGAGCGTATCTAGTGAATTACCCACACCTATTATTATGAATATGGGCCGCTCGTAAGCAAGCTACCATTTTTATTTCATTTTCAAGTTTATTCTTCAAAATAACTTTTTTTTCACATGTACTTCTCATTAAAGGTTGCTCTCACACATTATCCTAGGGATCCTCGTCGCTTAATGGAGAGGTCCCTGCTCGGGCGCCATTTAAGTAATTCCCAAGGACACATGTCCTATTCCCAGCCATTTTGGTAATATTCCTTAGTCGTTAGTCCCTTCCAAGTTCGTGGCCCATTCCCTTCCAAGTGATTGAGAAGTCCAGAGTGTTCGTTACGGTTTTACAATATTTGGAATATGCCGGTAGGCCGTTCCAATTAGTTCTGCCCTTCCATGAGCTGCTCCATTACCGCCAGGCCTCGGTAGGTGACCGTCCCAGCATCGACGTCGGCGTCAGCATCAGCGGCTGGCTGAAGTAAGTTTCAGCGGCCGGCCGAAGTATTGCAGACCTTGCAGTTCTCACCGTGCTCCAATTGCACGGTGAGCGGACAGCGTTCCCGTGGCCGGCCGGCGGATGTCGCCGTGCTGAGTCGGCACGGGTGCGGGGGGGCGGAAGGTCGGTGCCTGGCCGGCGTATGTCGCCGTGCTGAGTTGGCACGGGGTGCGGGGTGATGGTGAAGTCGGGCGGTCAGCCCTATACTGTTAACTTATTATTTATATTTTTTCTTGTAGAGAAATTATGTAAGGTGTGTTTTTATACCATTGCAGAGGGTACAATAATTTTAGTTAAAAGTTTTTAATGCAGTGAAGGAGACATTTCCGACCCAATAAAGTATATATTCTTGATCCGTGTCACCAGGAGAGACGATCTAGCCATGTCCGACTGTCCGTCCGTCTTTCTGTCTGTTTTTTTTTGTTGTTCTTTCGGATTGGATAATATTTAAACACTACGGAATTACGGTTTTAATTGCATTTAAATCGGACATCTATATCATATAGCTCCCATAGGAAAATAAAAAAAAATGTATTTTGCTGTTTTTTTATTTATTAATATATTCCTTTGAGATATAGTAATTATATACTATATCAGTATTAAGCTTAAGGCAAAATACAGCCCAAAATACACATACCTTCATTGTTTTTAGTAGGTAAAGAAATCGAAATGTAGTCGTTTTTTAATAACTGCTTGCCGAAGTTTGCTTCCTTTCTTGTTTAATAATTTACTTTAGTTTGCAGTAATTGTTTAAATATCCAATCTTGTTCCATTGTATAATTTAAATAGTCACTTTCAGATTAATGTCGGGTAGCCAAAGAGAAGGCATTTTCTGTACCTTAACGGCATTGTGATGTACTGGCAAATGCGAATCTTTTCGTATCCAGTGTTTGGGGGTTCTGAAAGATCAAGAGAGGCAAAAGTAATAATAATAAGTCCAGTTTCAGTTTTGAGTAAGCCTTGCCTCTTTAGGATTTTTCGTGCTTTGGGGTCATCTTTTGTTTTCAGTTCTTTAAGTATTTCGGATTTTCAATTAAATTCTTCGCAATATATGACGCCTTTACTTTAATTAATTTTATTGCTTGCAAATAGTTTTTTTGTTTTAACGAGCAGAAATACCGTGCGTGTTTTTTTACATAATAAAACTTCTCCTCGCCTTGCAAAATCAATTGTTTTTTGTTTATTAGAAAAGCATATGAACAATGTGTATTCATTCGTCGAACGCGTTATTGTAAAGATACTCATTTCTGCGTAGAAGTTAAGTATTTTCTGTGGTAAGAAAGACATGCGGTGTTGACGCGAATGAGAAGACTTTAGGTATAGCGAGGCTATGACCGTAACGAATTATTTCAAAAATTAGACTAAATACTAAGTACATAAATTCTTATAATGAAAGGGACGCTGGCCTTGTATTATTTTCATCCCGACTATGCGTGGTCAGCGAGGAAACTTTTCCGTTGCCGGATGACTGTGTTAACTTACATATATAAGGAATCAAGGAAAATGTTCTAACCCAATGTAATAACCCAGTGGCTAATGCATTTTTAAGAAGTTGTTTTAATGGCGAACGATTTCCCGCACTGATCGGTACGGTTTGGGATCTCGGTTTTATTCGTCACCATGTGGTTAGTATGTTGATAAGTATCGGGACTAGGATACTAGGAAGCCCGAGATTGACGTATTTTATCTATTGCCCAAGCCGTAAAAGGATTTTTTAATAATTACATACCGGAAAAGATAAATAAAATAAATAAATATCCAGTATATAAGCGCCCTTGAAGCATCATCATCTTTCGTTACACATTCAGGTTAATTCGGGATTTTATATGTTCCTTCCGGAATTTCAAATTTCCGAGATGTATTTTCAAGATCAATTTATGAAATTCCTCCGGATATTGGGTAAAATGGTAGAGTCGTTACATACGTGACATCATTATAAGTTTCTTGAAGTATGTAAATGAAGAAGTTATCAGATTTTTGGACTAAGATCCTATTTTAGACGGTTCACAATTTAGACACAATTGCAAGTATAATTGGTATATACACCGATGTAACATTTAAACAATCAAGACTGTGTAGGAGAAATAGAGAATAATAACAGCAGAACAGCAGATCAGCAGAATAACAGCAGGAACAGAAGTAGTAGCAGTAACAGCAGGAACAGCAGTAGTAGCAGTAACAGCAGGAACAGTAGTAGTAACAGTAACAGCAGAACAGCAGAAGAACAGCAGATTAACAGGAGCATAGCAGCAGAAAGAGAGCGATACGACAGGAGGCATTCAGCGGAGACCACCACAGCAGAACGGAAGCAGAAAAACGATGCAGAATAGAGCTGAAAACTACGCAGTAATCTTGTATTCTTCCACCTTATACTTTTAATCTATACTTAATATTAATAATAAAACCGAGGTGACTTAACGTGGAAATCGCAAGTGAAAAGTGACGCCGTCCGACATATATACTGCGTGCAAAAGAAAGAAGGGTGTGTGCGAAGTTTCAATTCGATATCTTTAAAACTGAGAGACTAGTTTGCGTAGAAACAGACAGACGGACAGACGGACATGGCTATATCAACTCAGGAGGTGATCCTGATCAAGAATATACATATGTACTTTATAGGGTCGGAGATGTCTCCTTCACTGCGTTGCACACTTTTGACCAAAATTATAATACCCTCTACAAGGGTATAAAAATACAAAACTACTATTGATGCAGTATTCACAAGATATATAAATAGATTTAAATCAAAATTGTTCATTTCATACTTTAGTTTTCATAGACCTATTGTTTCAGTTTTAGAATTTGATGAAAATCCTGATAATAATGATGAAAATGCTGATAATGATGATGTAAGAGTTGTTGAAATTATGGTTGAGAATTGATAAATTTTGTATTTACTATTTACTAATATTTACTAATTTAAATAAAACCACTTCCTTCGAATATAGTTTCTATATTATTTTACGACATGTCTATTCAAAAAGTGCCCACATTGCTTGTACAATTTCTCATGTCGCGAGCGCACCTAAAAATGCTCACCCAAGGACCATAAGTTCAATTTTTTACTTCTGCCTGCACTCCCGGAGTGCGTGTACATTTTTTTCATTCCTTTATCAATTTATTGTACAAATATTTTATCCTGTTTATCTGTTTTTATCTGTGAAATGTCAATATAAATAAAAATAACATCTTCAATTGAGTTCTGTATTAAAACTGAATTTTGTTTTTATAAGTCCCTGCTTAGGAAGCTACTTTAAAATTTTTTGTATTATAATCTTATCGTGTAGGCCGACTACACAGCGACCAAGCGGGAGGGTTATCTTTTGATCCCTGCGGCGCAACCCTTGGAGAATCATGATTTTATTTTGGGTAGGCGCGAGCCTTCACTTACAGCAGTTCAAGTGCTACCGCTTCTCTTATGTAGATCATAAATTATATCTCCACATCGATTTACATACAAGGTAACACATGTCGTGCACTGACCTCATAAAATCTTATACTTTATTAGTGTTCGACGGAACATTTTGGCAAGGGCCGGCAAGATTGAGATGTAACAAAACTCTTGATTATAATTATTTTAATATCTATGCGATTCAAAAATTAGTGGACTGTATTTATGCGATATATTTTGTTTTGCACGATAGCATTAACACTTTGCAACGTCCTGCGAACATAATTTTTAAATTTTTTAAATTTTTCTTTCCCTAATTTATATATATTTTTTTATTATATGGTTGTACATTTAAATATTAAGCATACCGCTGGGTATGTGACTTGTGATTGCCGTCGTAGTTTTATTTTTCTTATAAAATATACAATTAAAATGATTAATATAATTGCTAGAATTAAAGACGTATGCCTAGTTAAATGATGAAAATCAAGTTTTTCTTTAATTCCAGCTTATGCACTTTTAAATATAGGATATCCATTGATAATTGATTAATCTCATTAGTATGGTTAACTAAAGGCGAGTCGAGAAAATTCCAAAAAATTTTTCGGTATTTCATTAACTTCACCAATGTATTTCCATACATTGGAGAAACCAATGAAACCTTGTTCAGGTAACTCTACAATGTATAACTTTGAGTTACAGCATTGAATTCTGGGTTCGGACTCATTCTGAACCTTAAAAAGCCAACTACTTTCCTTCTCTAACTCGACCCAATAAGAATTGCTCTCGACTATTAATTGATACTTGCAGTTTGATTTCTTGTTTGGTATGAGAGGCCTAAGCTCACAGCTGTGATCGTTAACACTTCTCCAAGGCCAACTTCCTTTACAAACCCTTATATTGGACTGCCACTGTTGACATATGGATCGATCTCGAAATTATGAACTAAGTATCGGGAATTTACCTGCACCAATATTCCGGAAAGTCACACCAATCTTTTATTCAAAACCTATTAACCATTGATCTTAACTGAAGTTGTCAGAATTTTTTATTTCAGGCACTCCAAACTTTCACAGCACTTCGATACCACGTTCGACGCCATTCAATCTTTCATGACATTAAAATTTATATTTATCGGCATGAATACTTTTTTTCGTCGGATACTTTCAAAAAAAGTCTATGTAGTGCTTTAGGAGCGGTCTCACTGTCTCAACTCTATTAGCGATTCTAACCTTCATCCGAACGCTTGGCGCTTTGGACTGTTTGCGGAACTCGCACACCTGGATAGTCATCATGGTCAGATTGGGGTTCCCTTCCCACTTAAACATGAGTTCGCCTTCGACCTTTAGACCCGTGTAGTGATCCTTATTGTTCTACACGTCTGTGACTAACTGCACGTACTCGGTTTGATCCACTCCACGTATTGAACATGGGTGTTCGCCACAACATTTTTGCTACCTTGCCTTTGATCGATTGTAAAAATGGAGCCCTTAAAGCTGTAATGACCACCTGACCAAACAATCTGATGAAGGACCATCGATATCAACCATTTGAAGCTTGCAGGATCCGTGATGCAAGTGAACCTCTAGGATGGCAAGGGGAGCCGGGAGACATGCTTTCGGTTTCTTCTGACTTCCTCGTGTCACTGGAATAACACTCCTCCGACTCCAATGTTGGATGCATCATACTGAATGAAAAACGACTGGGGCTGTCGTTAAAATCATTTTCAGGAATTCAACTGAGAGTTCAAGCGAACTTGGTATTACCAGTTTTTTAAAATCTTCAGAGTTTGTGCTGAAGCCCCTTATTTTTTATCTTAGCTTCGCACTCTTTTACAACCATATTATCCAGCCAAAAGTCGCCAGAGCATATGACTTTAAAAAGCTCGTTTGGGACAGTTATCTCAAAAGATGAAATGTCCCTAGTATAAGAAAACTTAAGTTTCTCCACCTTTACTATTGGCTTTATTTTTATTGGTTGTTTGAACAGAAGAAAGCCGAGAAACGAAAATTTGTTTCGTAAGTGGAACCACTAAAAGGGATTTTGGTGGTGCAGACATTGTTTTTGCAGAACTAACTTGAGCCGGTTTTTCGGACTCTGTAGTCTCTTGTGGCGGCGTAACTAAATTATGAGGGATAGGTGGATGCACTTCTTGTGAAACCACAGCCGACAAATCGAAGTTCTTATATAGTAAAACCCTGGTTGCATGCATTACACTTTTACATTACATTATAAGCTGCTGATCCTAGCAACATTTGAGTTTGGTGTAACCAGCTGCTGATCCGCCATAGTTCTCTGCTGTTCTTTTGATTGAGGATGCGGGGTGTTCCCCTTTTGCTGCTTAACACCAGCGACTTTTTTGCGCTAATAATAGCTTACGGCTATCAAACTGCGAGTCCAGCGCAGAGAGGAGATCATCAGCTCTCTAGCAAAACCGAATCAGCTAATCAGCCCCTTTAAGCCGCCGTTTTTGGCGCATGAACCATTTCATCTCGTTCGCAACCTCGAAAAAAGTGTCACAACAAAACTGTAAATTGGGCCCCATGGCACTTGGTGTGCACCATGCTTTCACTCAGCCAGCAAGTCATGTTAGACTAGTCAGCACAAATTACCAGGCTGAATTTTTTGCAGAAACAGATCAAATTATTATACTAAGAAAACGAAATGGAAATTTGTAAGCGAGCAGTTAAAAGTAACTCAAGAGCGCAGAAGCTGCACGTTTAAAACTTTAGAAACAGAAAGCGAGAAGCGGAAGCGTTATTTAGCTAAAGTGCAGGCAAAACACCAAAAACAGCACTACGACTTACGACGAATAACGGAACCAAAAACACAACAGATATACAAAATTAAAATAGTTATGTTAGTTTTTAAGTCTGTGCATAAAGTAAATATAGTTCACTCGCGAAGCGAACGGAATTTAATGGGATATTTAAATAGGTGTCTGTGAAAATGTTTTCATAAAGCCCACCGATAGGTGGGATAGGTACAGATCCCGAGAAAGAAGCGGCCATAGCCGAACTAGAGCCACCGTCGACGGTACGCGAACTACGACAATACCTAAGCGTAGCTTCATGGTACCGACGATTTGTGCCAGATTTTGCGCGTATAGTAAAACCACTTAATGATCTATTACGCAAAGGCACAAAGTGGATATGGACGCCGGAACACCAGCAGAATTTCGGAGAAGTAAAGGCACAATTAATGGCCGATCCTGTGCTGGCATGCCCAGATTTCGAGAAAAGATTCATATTGCAGACGGACGCCAGTGTTTATGGTTTAGGTGTGATCCTGACACAAGAAACAGCGGACGGTGCAAAGGTAAAATCATACTCAAGCCGGACGCTAAACGGCGCGGAAAAATGTGATTCTACAACAGAAAAGGAATGCTTGGCAATCGTGTGGGCAATCAGAAAGCTGAGACCTCATTTAGAATAATACCCCTTGCAGAGGGTATTATTTAGTGATAACAGACCACATGGCTTTAAAGTGGTTCAACAGCATAAAAAGCCCTTCTGGAAGGGTAGCAAGATGGGCTCTGCAGTTGCAACAGTAAAACGCCCTATCACGACAACCGTTACCGGACACTCTTAGAGGCATGAAAGACACATCGACAGAATCAACCAATTGCTGCAGCTGGATCAGAAGCATGTGCGAAAAAATAAAAGCCCAACCACAAAAATATCCAGACTACGTAATGGAAGGCGAGTCTCTCTATAGGCACATTCCTCACAGAGCGGGCAATGAGATGTCGTGGCTTGGAAACTGTGCGTTCCACAAGGTCAAAGACAAGCCGTACTACAAGAAACCCATGACTCCCCATCCGTTGGGCATGTTGGGAGTAGAAGAACAATAGCACGTCTGACAGCCCGGTACTACTGGCCAGGAATGCACAGAGACCAGGACCCATGTACGCAAGTATGAAGTGTGCCTGAAATACAAGCCCAATCAGCTTCAGGCTGCCGGAAAAATGCTCACCCAGATACAAGAGGAACCATGGGCAACAATATATGCGGATTTCGTCGGGCCATTGCCGAGATCGAAGCACGATCGATTTTCCAAATGCACGGAAATTGTGCCACTTGGAACAGAAACAGCGGAGATCCTACAGAATGCGTTTAGAGAACTCATAATATCAAGGTTCGGGGCTCCGAAGATGGTGATAACCTACAAAGGAGTACAGTTCACCACTCGATCCTTTAAAAAATTTCTTATCAAAATGAAAATAAAGCAGCAATTCACGGCGCCCTACACACCACAGGAAACCACAACAGAACGGACTAACCGTACGGTAAAGACGATGCGAGCTCAATTCGCAGGAAAGAACCAGAGAACTTGGGTCGAGAACTGGCCAGAGATTATGCTTGCAGTGAACTCAAGCATATCTGAGTTAGCTGGGTACTCCCCAGCGTTTCTCACACAAGGCCGCAAACCCCCTTTGCCAAACGCATTATACGACAGGGAGACTCCAGACGAGAAGGCAGCTAAGTAAAAAGAGATCTTCGAAATCGTACGTCGGAACATGGAAAAGGTATCCCAGGACCAAGCCAGACACCAGGTTGTGGATTTCGTCTCTCCGGTGATCTCCAAAATCCGCCACACACATTTAAAGAAAGAGCGGACTGTTCACGTTGGCGAGCTTAAGCAGCAACAAACAGAAACGGCAAACGAGCAGACGGTGGACACATCGGAGGACTAGGACAAGGATTTGACATTGATCCGGACTGCGAGGCAACAGGACTAGGCGTCAGGCCGAAGCGAGAGTCATCCATACGCCACGCAGAAAGGACAATGCATAGGGACACGTAGTCGGTGTAGTCGGCAGAAGGATTCGGCGTCGGGCTTAAGCCCGACTCATCCATCGATACGCCGCGTAGATAAGGTGTACACAAAAAAAAAGGGACCCATACAACGAGGCAGTCGGATTCAGCTTCGGGCATATGTCCGAGTCATCCGCCTATACAAACAGCAACTATACGAACAGCAACTCCAAACTCGTAGCGTAGGTAGACTCTATACGGGTTAGAAAGGGGCAGACGGCACAGCAAAAAAAAAATTAGAAATGAAAGCATAACATAACATACAAAACATAAACATAACATACAAAAATAGAAAAACCTGGCACAGGGAACACTGAAAACACGGGCACATATCAAACGCGCACAATACAAACAAATAAATTACACAAAAACAAAAAAAGGGTTGTACCCACTACGGCCAAGGGCGACTGGGGGGCGAAAGGCTAAAAGAGAGAGTAAAAATGAGAAGGGTGAAAGTGAAGAAAGAAAGGGAAAACTTAGCATAGAAAATTTCCTGTCACATCGCTATCACCGGATGGCAACGCTGCGCTAATTCTAATTATCGAGATCGGGTGGAAAACCGATTGGGAAAGCGGTAGAGTGACCGGCAAACGGAGGAAAGGAGATACCTAGAACGCGAAACATCATGGGGAAACATCTTGGGCGGGACATTCAAGAAAGGAGATACTAAGAACACGAGACGTCTGTGGGGACACATCTTGGGCGGAGGATCGGCTCAGGAACGAGCTGTGAGCGTCGAAGGAACCATTTGGAGGATCAAAAGGACTCAAAGGCTACAAGGACTTACAAGGATGACAGCTGGAGAGAACAGTAGTTCACCGCTAGAGTTCTAGAAAGGCAGCTTACCGAATCCCGAGAGCCAAAGACCCGCTGCACCTGGTCCTGCAAGGACACGCAGACAGCAGAGCCAGGATATCGCGCCGTGAGCAAGGACATCGAGGACACGAAGAACGACGAGCGGTCATCGCAGGCCCAGCAAGCAAGCGATACTCCAACGTAGTCAGTCTACGGCTAAGAGGCGAGGGCGGAAGCATTCGTGGTGAACCTAGCGTCCTGCCACAGGGACTGCGTTGGCGGCCTTCCGGCGAATGCCTAAACCGTCAAGTAGAAACTGGTGACGCGGGGACAGATCCAGGGACAGGAAGCTGTGGCTGAGAAAGGCGTATGCTTTGAGAGCCCAGTGCCTGTTCACCCTAGTCTAGGAACGGTAACGCATCCCTAGACCCTCACAGCCCCGAAGCCAAAGACAACGGAGACGTTCCTGAGCAGCGAGCAACGAGGCAGCGAAGAGCGACGGTGGAGCAACCACAACTCATCGGAGAAGGCGTTGAGACACCAATTTGTCACCATTAGCCCCGGGCCGAGGTCCAAGTCGAATAAAGATCATAGTAAATACATCTTAACATTCTGTGCGTTCTCACTAGACAATCGGACGGTCACGTTTATATAAATTTGGTGGGTCAAACAACACACATCTTCTGACCTTGTGGCAATTACGGCATTCCTTTTCAAATTTAAAATTTATTGCGAAGTACTCCAATATATCATTCATTTTATTGACACTAATCGAACGAAACAAAAATCAAAAGTTCTATCAAAAACGTAACAAAAAATTGTCAGTGTAGATTCGAGAACAAGACAACAACAATTTGCATTGTGAGTTGGGCCGAAGAAAAATAGTTCAATGGAATTGTTATTGGTTTGGCTCGCACTCATCTGTTACGGACAGCGACTCAAAGAATAATCGACGTGTGCCTAATACAAGATAGGCGAGTGACCGCAGGCATGCTTTGTGACTTTGCAAAAAACAAATGTGACCTTCGTGCTTATGGGTAGAGCACCCCTGCTTTAGACCAAACATCCGTACAAATCACGACACCGCGGTCCCGTATTTTAGGCATGGCGTTTGCCTCCAAATTTTCCAAACTGATCACACCAATCTTAATCGGGAATTAACAACGGAAATCAAGACTTCGGGAAATTACGAAGATAAACTTTGAAAGCTTGGATCCCGATACATAAAGGGAAGAGGGCCACCTCAGTCTTGGGCAATCGTGAGTTAGCCGAAGAGTTTATTTCAGAAAGTAATTAATTTAAAAAAAAAACATTAATACTGTCAGTTAACCTATTCAGCCTAACCGAACTAGAGCCAAACGTATGCTGTTCTTATTCGTTGCTATATTTGGGCTATGGTCCAGTGTTGAAACTGACAAGAAAAAAATACCAAGGAATTAAACCTTAGCAACGATTACTGATAAACCATAATATGTAAATCTCAGTGAAACGAGGGAAAATGTCAGTATTAACAACAATATTAATATTAATTTTAAATTAAACCCAACACAAAATTATTCTCTTAATGAAATCTAACCTTTGACCCAATGGTTCCTAAGCGCGAAAGGTAACATCTGCACCAGTCACCATTTTGCGAAAAGACTATTTATAAAAACTTCTAAGTTTATTTACCTCTTTTATTAATTTATTCTTAATTGTCTTCTCCCGATTTTTAATCTTTTCTAATAAGATAACTTTTTTAATAAAAACAATAAGGAACTCCATAGATGCCAATTTCAAAACAAATGGCCAAATAACAGATAACGCGTCTTGCAGTTCTGCTGAAGCTATCAGATAAGTCGACTGATATCTTAGTCCTGATTCGGAATATATAATATATATCAAAAATCCTTCCATATACTTTATTACTGTACGAGAAATGGGTCAAAAAATGTTTTAATCGTATATCATTAATATTTAATATAATATTTTACATATTTAATTATATTCAGACCGCTACTCGGAGAGGAGTTTTAGGGAGCCATGAATTTATTCCACCCTTTTTGCAAGAGGTATATTTTTCTCTTTGATGCATTATATTATATTAATAAAGCAAAGATATGTCTGTGCCCTACTTGAGCCCGAAATTTTGTTGCGTTTGGCAGGCTGCAACTGTCCCAGGCATTCGATGTTCAGGTGAGAAATGTCAGACTCGTCCATCTGCGTATACGAAGACCCTACAAGAAAATCAGCGGGTCTTATAGCGTTGATGTCATCACGATTTTCTGAAATGGGACAGATCGGGTGTGTATTTAAGGTGCGATGTTCATGATATGTTCGGATCGACCTACCAACGAAGCGAGAAAAATAATATTTGGAGGACTTGACCGCGGCTTCCCACAAGCCTTTTAATGTGGGAAACGAGGTGGAATAAAGTTCCATTTAATTTCTATCAAAGTAAAATCGCAACTTAGCTCACTGCTTTAAGGGTGGGTTCCAAGTGGTGGGTTCCTTAGTGACCAAGGAAGTGAAGATGGTTTTATAGCACTTCAAAAATGGTCTATTCCTAAACTCTGACTTTGAATAGAGGGGGCCACATAAGTGGATTCCCATTACGAAAAATGGGCGAAAATCTCTGCTGAAATCCAGCCAAGAGCTTTACGTTTTTGGATAAAAAGACTTGGGATGAAAGTGATCCGTAATGGCTTAGGTTAAAAGATAAAACTTAGGAAGAATCATTGGATGATTGGCATAGATGTCTAACTGATAGCTTTGAAGACGCCCGCCAACCCGCAATTAAAAGAGGTCAAATTTTGGACGACATCAGTACCCTAAAAGTTAGGTTCCAAGCTCTTTGGCGAAGTGCACGAACTGATTTCCTTTAACGCTTATTATTTCCCCAACTATTAATGGCCTCTAGAATTCGCAATTTTTTGAGGTGTATGCTTAGTATTAAGAATTTCGGTCCATCTCTCTATACTTTTTAATTTTAAAAACTCAACTAGAACGGGATAAATCTGCTGGATTTTTGTAATGTCTTCCTTAGTTCTCTCCTAAATTCACTAATACATAATCCTGATAAGAATGTTGAAGTCTGATGGAGCCTAACGGATCCCAGCTAGATGCACGATTTCTACTAATTTGACGACATGTTCACATAATAAAAGTGCTTCGTATTACTTTAGCTTTAGGACGAATTAATGAAAGATGCTGTGGCTATACGCCTGTTCCAGCCAAGACATATACAAAGATTGTGTCTAGGACTCATTCCAGTTCAGCTTATTCTTTATAATGCTTACAAGAAACTTTTTTAGTCGAACATTTTTTGCGTTTGTTCGCGGGCTTTTTTTTCCACCTGCTTTTAAAGCTTAAACATTACTAACGTTCCGATAGCACCTCTCAAGCCAATCTCAATGCCTTTTTAGCCATTCAATTTGCCCCTTCAATTTTCTGGTCTGCGAACTCAGTAAGCTTGACCTCCGATAATCTGTTTGGACTCGAGCTGCATCTGCACCGTGTTTTCCTTCGTATGGTATACGATAGTCACTGAACAAAATGCAAATTCTGATGCAACCGCACATAAGCCAAATAAAAGTGAGAATAGAACTCTCGAGTATTGCAAAAGGGGCTCTCTATCCCTTTGGATAGTGGATGAATAGATAAGGAAGTACATGTAGGCACTTCTTTCTCTTCTCCTTTGTATGCTTGCAATTGTCCAAAAAGCTGAACATTATTTATGTTGTTGCTTTCTGTCAGTAAAGTTGACTAAATAAAAACAATAGATTTTTCATTACCTTTCAAAATTGGTTACGAAATGCTGTTTAAAAGTACATAAATGATACAATTTACAAAAAAGTTCACTGTATATAAAAACTTGCAATAAAAAACAACTGTGGGATCTTGAAGAAATATAGGTACACTTTTTAAAATATTTCTATCGAAATAATACAAAAACAAGAAAGGAAAGCTAACTTCGGGCGGAGCCGAAGTTGATATACCCTTGCAGAATACTCTGTAAATTATATTCTCCAAAATTATTCATATGATGCATTTTTAATACTCATAAAAACTCCCAACTTCCTAACTTTAAAAACACCAAAGTTATGGCATTTCCAATCAGTTATATGGCAGCTATAGGATATAGTCGGCCGATCCTTATGAAGTTTGGTAGGTCGGATTGATTGGGCAAATATAAAACCCATAGAAAATCCCAACTTCCTAACTTTACAAACACCAAAGTTATGGCATTACCGATCAATCAGTTATATGGCAGCAATAGGATATAGTCGGCCGATCCTTATGAACTTTGGTAGGTCGCATTTACGATCAATCAGTTATATGGCAGCTATAGGATATATATAGTCGACCGATCCCGGCCGTTCCGACTTATATACTGCGTGCAAAGGAAAGACGGGTGTGTGCAAAGTTTCAATTCGATAGCTTTAAAACTCACAGACTAGTTTGCGTAGAAACAGACAGTCGGACAGACGGACATGGCTATATCAACTCAGGATGTGATCCTGATCAAGAATATATATACTTTATAGGGTCGGAGATGTCTCCTTCACTGCGTTGCACACTTTTGACCAAAATTATAGTACCCTCTGCAAGGGTATAACAAGAAAGGAAGCAAACTTTAGCAAGCCGCTTGACGACTGCATTTCGATTTCTATGCATATATTACTAAAAACAATGAAGCTACGTCGATTTTGCGCTGCATTTTGCCATCGTTTCTATTCCAGCTATATGATATTGTTGTCCGAATTTGACAAAAAAGCGTAATTCTGACATAGTACTACTACTATATCTCAAAGAAAAAGGAAAATACAAATTTTTTTTTCATTATACCCTTGCAGAGGGTATTATAATTTTGGTCAAAAGTGTGCAACGCAGTGAAGGAGACATCTCCGACCCTATAAAGTACATATATTCTTGATCAGGATCACCTCCTGAGTTGATATAGCCATGTCCGTCTGTCCGTCTGTCTGTTTCTACGCGAACTAGTCTCTCAGTTTTAAAGATATCGAATTGAAACTTCGCACACACCCTTCTTTCTTTTGCACGCAGTATATATGTCGGAACGGCCGGGATCGGCCGACTATATCCTATAGCTGCCATATAACTGATTGATCGGAAATGCCATAACTTTGGTGTTTGTAATGTTATGAAGCTGGGATTTCTTATGGGTTTTATATTTGGCCAACCAATCCTACCAAATTTCATAAGGATCGGCCGGCTATATCCTATAGCTGCCATATAACTGATTGATCGGAAATGCCATAACTTTGGTGTTTGTTAAGTTATGGGTTTTATTTTTGGCCAATCAATCCGGCATATCAAATTTCATAAGGATCGGCCGACTATATCCTATAGCTGTCATATAACTGAACGATTGAAAATGCCACTTTGGTGTTTATACCCGTTACTCGTAGAGTAAATGGGTATATTGTATTCGTGCAAAAGTATGTAACAGGTAGAAGGAAGCGTTTTCGACCCTATAAAGTATATATATTCTTGTTCAGGATCACTAGCCGAGTCGATCTAGCCATGTCCGTCTGTCCGTCTGTCTGTCCGTATGAACGCTGAGATCTCGGAAACTATAAAAGCTAGAAGATTGGCATTTTGCATGAAGATTTTAGGAGTTCCTACGCAGCGCAAGTTTATTTCAAAATGGTGCCACGCCCCCTCTGACGCCCACAAGCCACAAGCTGTGGCCACAGTTTTGATGCTATTATGAAAATTTTAATTAATATGTATTTGTTTCGTCAATACCTATCGATTGGCGTAATAAAAGTTTGCCACGCCCACTCTAACGCCCAAAAACCCATTAAACGCTTAAGCCTGGCTAGCGCCTACTTTTCCGCCCTTCAATAGCGCCATCTAACGGATGACTTTGGAACAGCTGGCCAAGGTGCTAACTCGAGCGGCGAAAAACATACAAAAAGGAATATTTATATTAAGTTGTTTAACTGAGTAACGGGTATCTAATAGTCGAGGCACTCGACTATAGTGTTCTCTCTTGTTTTAAAGTTAGGAAGTTGGGATTTTTAATGAGTATTAAGAATGCATCATATGAATAATTTTGGAGAATATAATTTACAGAATATTCTGCAAGGGTATATCAACTTCGGCTCCGCCCGAAGTTGGCTTTCCTTTCTTGTTTTTATTTTATGTTATGTTTGTTATACCCTTGCAGAGGGTATTATAATTTTGGTCAAAAGTGTGCAACGCAGTGAAGGAGACATCTCCGACCCTATAAAGTATATATATTCTTGATCAGGATCACCTCCTGAGTTGATATAAGCATGTCCGTCTGTCTGTCCGTCTGTCTGTCCGTCTGTCAGCTTCTACGCGAACTAGTCTCTCAGTTTTAAAGATATCGAATTGAAACTTTGCACACACCCTTCTTTCCTTTCAACGCAGTATATAAGTCGGAACGGCCGGGCTCAGCCGACTATATCCTATAGCTGCCATATAACTGATTGATCGGAAATGCCATAACTTTGGTGTTAGTTAAGTTAGGAAGTTGGGATTTTCTATGGGTTTTATATTTGGCCAATTAATCCGACCTACCAAATTTCATAAGGATCGGCCGACTACATCCTATAGCCGCCATACAACTGATTGATCGGAAATGCCATAACTTTGCTGGATGTTAAGTTAGGGTGTCTATGGGTGTTAAGAATGCATCATATGAATAATTTCGGAGAATAAAATTTACAGAATATTCTGCAAGGGTATTTCAACTTCGGCTCCGCCCGAAGTTAGCTTTCCTTTCTTGTTTTAATTTAATTTAAACCGTAATTCCACAGTATTTAAATATTACCAAGTCCCAAAGTACAAAAAAAAATGTTTTTCGATTGTTCCAATGGGAGCTATATTATATTGTTGTCCGATCCGGCTCTTTCCGACTTATATACTACCTGCAATAGAAAGAAAACTTTTGGGAAAGTTTCAAGCAGAAAGCTTTAAAACTGAGGGACTAGTTTTCGTAGAAAGCGACGGACGGACAGACGGACATGGCTAGATCGACTCTCCTGATCAAGAATATATATACTTTATAGGGTCGGAATATCGGAAATATAATACCCTCTGCAAGGGTATAAAAAATATTTATTAATAACAACATACAGCTTATAACATGGTAAGACAAGGCAAAAAGTCAATGACCAAATATTGGTTCAATAGTGGTTCGATGGTTTCTGTTACAAGGATTCTGGTGGCAACCGTATATTTTTAGAGCTTTCAACTATAGCCCACTAAAGGACAACTAGGTTAACCTGATTAAATCCAAATTAAGGAACTTGCTAATCCAATGCACAACAATCACGCGTTATAAAATAAAAAGTAACATTTTGAATAGAGATAGCTTCTACACATGTATAAATTTAAATATGCAGATGGGCATTTCGATGGCATGGGAAATTGTGCTTCCACTACCAACTACCAAGCAATTACGTTCACATTACTTTACAAACATTTTATTCAGTAAGGAAAATTCATAAGTTCTAACTGAAATTAAAAAAAAAACTCTAACGACCTGATTCTTTATTTCGTGCTCGCAACGTAAACGTACGGCTAGCTCAGAGAAGTTGTGAGTTCGTTCCACCAAACTTATAATGAGTGACTGCCCGTGACCAAAGGAACGCCAGAAAGAATTAGGTTGGTGCTGCTTTATTAATTCTCAAAATATATCCGCATTGCTATTGTTTTGCTGCCCGTTGGCGCTGTCCTCTGCTGCGTCGCTCATCGCTGCTGCTGCTGCTGCGTCGCTCCTGGCTTGCTGCTGCGATGCTTCGGCTTGCTGTTCCGGGTGACTGAGATCGGGACAGCTCCACCAAAAACCTTAATGTTACGCGAACTTTCCTACCGGGGCCGGCAAGGTGAAAAGATGTTTCGCCTTATCGCCTAGCCACCTTTATCGCCTAGCTCCCGGAGTTCAGTCTGGACTTTGTCGGCAAGGTGTATCGCCTAACAGGTAGAACTGAGTTCTCCCTTATCGCCTAGCCCGACTCCCTTAGTTCGATTGGACCAAGACCTAGCACCGTTCGGATTTCAGCGTTGTAGCCTCTCGACTTTACGATCTTGATCCTTGGGTACTTCGGTTTCGATTCTACTTATTCCGCGTTCACGCACTCGCTTTGATTCTCGCACTCGTACTGTCCCGAGCTGCGCTAGCGCCGTCCTTTTATAGGCACTGGAAGGGCCGTTTTTTCCCTCGACGAGCTCGGGTCCAAGATCCACTGAAGTAGCGTTCGTTCACGGTGTGTCCTCTTTGTGCGGGTCCGAAGTCCGCCAGTTTACCGTTTGACCTCGTTGCCCCTGCCGGGCGTGGGTTCAAGGTCCATCGCGGTGCCGTTAATTCACGGTGCGTCCACTTTGTGCGGGTCCGAAGTTCGCCAGTTTACCGTTCGGTATTCTTCTTTCATCGCTGGTGCTAAGCCGATCCTGCATCGGGATTTGTGGGGAGTTTAAGACTCCTCACAAAGCATTTAAATACAACAAAAACATAACTTTTCATTTTTTGGAACATTTTTTTCGTTTTCTTTCAGTAAAAAACAGTTTTATTTTCTGATTTAAAGTTAACTGTACGTGCTGCAAGAGAAAATATGTTTGCGGCTCTCGTTTTATATATACAAAAATACATACTTACCCTAATAAATAAATGGCAGTAATGATACCAGCTATTACAAAACAAATTACAATCAAGGAGAAGATTATACTTCGCCAATTGTGACCCTCATCCAGATCTACATCCTGATCTTTTTGCTTTGGGTCTTGAACCTGCAGAGTTTCATCTGGTGGAAGTCTCCACGAACCTCCTCCTCCGCCACGATCTGAAGTAATATTAGCGTGCATTTCTTTAATTAACTCAGACACAAATAACTATAAAGTCAATGACAAACAAGATATTCTCTTCAAGGGTCTGCAATATAGACAAAAATAAATAGAATCCACATAAATATATCATATATAGAGTAACAACATTATAATACTTACATTTAATGACAATACTTATTGTTGCCATAAGGAGGTAGTTTTTGCCATCGCAATATATTTGTTCCCTAAAAGTATGGGCGCAAAATAGCTGAAATTTAATAAAATAAAATAAAAACATTAAAGTGTTAAGTATGGCATCATACAAAAATGGTGATATACTTAATCCTGCAAACGACAAAAACAACACAATTAAACAAAATGTTCGGTTCCAGAGGGCTGAATGCGAATTTGTAATTCTACAGATAGTTTGCATTTTTTCACACGAAAACATAATAATTTTTAATCTATAAATTTTATTTCAAAAAGTGTTGACTCTGGAGGAACAATCTTAACAACAGCAATAAGAGGAGTTTCTGTTTATATATCATTTTTTGAAAAGCCCAATAGCAACCTCAATCAAAACTCTTTAAAAATAAAAATGTTTGATTAAAAATTTAAAATATTTATTCGTAAAAACCCTTTTTTTTGGCATTAATGAAACTCTTAAATATATTCAATATAATGGCCAACGATTTTTTCGATGATCAATTACTAAGCATTTTTATACCCTTGCAGAGGGTATTATAATTTTGGTCAAAAGTGTGCAACGCAGTGAAGGAGACATCTCCGACCCTATAAAGTATATATATTCTTCATCAGGATCACCTCCTGAGTTGATATAGCCATGTCCGTCTGTCCGTCTGTCTGTTTCTACGCAAACTAGTCTCTCAGTTTTAAAGCTATCAAGTTGAAACTTTGCACACACCCTTCTTTCTTTTGCACGCAGTATATATGTCGGAACGGCCGGGATCGGCCGACTATATCCTATAGCTGCCATATAACTGATTGAGCGGAAATGCCATTACTTTGGTGTTTGTAAAGTTAGGAAGTTGGGATTCTCTATGGGTTTTATATTTAGCCAATCAATCCGACCTATCAAATTTAATAAGGATCGGCCGACTATATCCTATAGCTGCCATATAACTGATTGATCGGAAATGCCATTATTTTGGTGTTTGTAAAGTTAGGAAGTTGAGATTTTTAAAGCATGCATATGAATAATTTTGGAGAATATAATTTACAGAGTATTCTGCAAGGGTATATCAACTTCGTCTCCGCCCGAAGTTAGCTTTCCTTTCTTGTTTACATTATTTTTATGGTCTACAATTTTATAGACTAATAATACCGAATACTTATATTGCCACAACATTTTTATACCCTTGCAGAGGGTATTATAATTTCAGTTAAAAGTTTGCAACGCAGTGAAGGAGATATTTCCGACCCAATAAAGTATATATTCTTGATCAGCATCACCAGGAGAGTCGATCTAGCCATGTCCGTCTGTCCGTCTGTCCGTCCCAAAAGTTGTCTTTCTATTGCAGGCAGTATATATGTCGGAACGAGCCGGATCGGGCGACTATATCATATAGCTATACAACTGAACGATTGGCAAAATCGGACAACAATATCAAATAGCTGCCATAGAAACGATAGCAAAATTGCAGAGCAAAATCGACATATGTTAGCTTCATTGTTTTTATTAATATGGGCATAAAAATCGAAATGTACTCGTTTTGTAATGCAAGGGTATATGAACTTCGCCTTGCCGAAGTTTGCTTCCTTTCATGTTGAAATTAACTTTCACACTAAACTAACCAGTAAAGCAATCCTGAAAAAAAATCAACTTTTTGGAGAGGTTAAGTTTACTGATTTAGTCACCAAGAAATATTTTGTGAACATTTTTTTTAGTTCTCTTTAAATAAATTGCAAATTTACTTAAACAAAACTTATTGATTTTTAAAATTTAGTTTTATTATATTTTAAAACTCTAAATTGTAAAACTACAACAAAATCGATTTATAGCCATAAACCATGGTCTGTAATTTTAGACCTTCAAGGGAGCTGTGTTAGCACTTGTAATCTGTAAGTGCAGGCCACTTGTAATCAAACAATTATATTTTTTTGCGTTTTCGGGGCTTTCAAAGATTAAATAAAATTAAATGTCGGCCTCGAAGACATCGAAAAAGTTTGAAAGTTACTATGGTGATATAAATTAATATGACTCCCAAATTCAACAACAAAGTATAAAAAATAATAATAAAGGGACTTACAATATTAAAAAGAAATAATAATAATTAAATAAAATAAAGTGACTCCCAATGTTAAAAACAAAATTAAATCATAAAATAAAAAAAGTTACAAAAAAAAAACAAAGTCATCAAAACTACCGAAAGGACTCCAGGACTTCAAGGACTTCAGCTACTACTATTTGACTTCGAAAATCGAGGACAGCGTCTTTTTTATGTTTACCTAAAGTTTTAGTTGTGTTCCCCCCTGATTCCCCCATAGATATTATGTTCATTGTATTAATCAGAGTTTTTACTTAATAAAAGTGTTTAAGTCAGCTGCAGAAATTTGCAGATGTGTGTGAAAGAATCAATAATCTAATCGCACGCCTATATATTTTTAATATATGGTGCTCATAAAAGGCACACACGCTGGAAAATTACGACAAGTAATTGCTGATGTCCAACAAAATTTGATAAACAATCGATTGGAGAACTTTCAGAAGAAGCCGCTGAAGCAAGAATTAAGGATATTAAAAATTCCGACTCCATAATACACGCAAAATTTCAAGGATCGCCTCAAATACAGACTTATTTAACAGACTGCTTTTAAGTTCCGATCCATTTATTAGAAGACAAAGAAAAGTAAATTATAAGGAAAAGTCAACTCTACTAGAGTCAACTATTTTGTTACTTGAAGAAACCATTTTATTATTATACAATTTTTTATTATTGTTCGTTTTGCTTGTTATAACTTTTTTGGGAAGATGGGCGTGGGAGGTGGAGTGAGTAATCACTCCCATACTTTTATATTACAGTTCCAAGTTTGTAAATAACTTACATTAAAAAGTTCAGCCTATTATGATTACATGAAATGAATTTATGACTGCTCTCTCATGTGAACACAAACACTGAGAAAATCGTTCATATGGAAGCTATAGGATATAGTGGTCCGATCTGGACAATTTTTCAAACATATATTTATAATATTTTTTTTAGATTTTTGGTAAAAGTTTCATAACGATAGCACTTCTAGAAGTATTTATGGCCGCGGCTCCATACAAGCCCGACCACTGTGCAACGGCGGCAAAAACAGCTATAACATCGAAGATGTAGCAGCAGCGACGACAACAGCGAAAACAAAAATACATAGGATCAGATAAGTCCTATTTATCATAATAAAATATTTAAATATTTAAAATTGAATATATAAAATATATAAATTAACAATATTATATATATATTTATATTATAATATTAAAATAATATTATATAATTACTCGGTAATTTAAGACCTATTTTTATACCCGTTACTCGTAGAGTAAAAGGGTATATTGTCTAAGTGCAAAAGTATGTAACAGGTAGAAGGAAGCGTTTCCGTCCCTATAAAGTATATATATTCTTGTTCAGGATCACTAGCCGAGTCGATCTAGCCATGTCCGTCTGTCCGTCTCTCCGTCTCTCCGTCTGTCCGTCTGTCTGTCCGTCTGTCTGTCCGTCTGTCTGTCCGTCTTTCTGTCCGTCTGTCTGTCCGTCTGTCTGTCCGTATGAACGCTGAGATCTCGGAAACTATAAAAGCTAGAAGATTGGCATTTTGCATGTAGATTTTAAGAGTTCCTACGCAGCGCAAGTTTGTTTCAAATTGGTGCCACGACCCCTCTGACGCCCACAAGCCACAAGCTGTGGCCACAGTTTTGATGCTATTATGAAAATTTTAATTGATATGTATTTGATTCGTCAATACCTATCGATTGGCCTAATAAAAGTTTGCCACGCCCACTCTAACGCCCAAAAACCCATTAAACGCTTAAGCCTGGCTAGCGCCTACATTTCCGCCTTTCATGGCCGTGGTAGCGCCATCTAACGGATGACTTTGGAACAGCTGGCCAAGGTGCTCAACAGAGTCAACGTTAATTCTCGATAAGGATTTCTATTAAAGGAAATTGCAATGGTTTTTATTTGTCAATACCGAACTTTATCCCAAGAACTATGCAAATCAAATCAGGTTAGCCAAATTGGAGGTCTGAGTCAAACAATGGCGTATGTGTGTATTATGGTGCAGGACAAAAGCTGCCTGCGCTAAAGCAGCGCTGGTGCTGATGCTCGTGCTGTAAAGCTGCCAGCACTAAGAGATCGCCGAATTCAAATTGAAAATTTGAACTTTTTGTCCTTTTTTCCTGTGGTTACTCTAATTCACATTATGTTAATGCAAAATCTAAAGTTGTTTAGCTGAGTAACGGGTATCTAATAGTCGAGGCACTCGACTATAGCGTTTTCTCTTGTTAATAATTAAAAATAATATCAAAGGAATATCATTATTTGGTACAAAACAGCAAAATGTTGTCCGCGCAGATTATCGCGCTCATCAAAGGCAGATACAATGAAGAACTCCCATGCTTAACATTCGAGAATCTAAAGGAATTTGATGAGCTGAAAAACGAGCTGAATAAAGCTCTAATTTATATTGGAGTAGTCGAGCGGAACTATTTTATTAAAAATCTTTATGAGCAAATGATATCAAATTTTAAATTATTAAATTGAGAATAGACAATGTATTAGCCAAAAGAGTCAAATCCGATAGGAAAATAATGGAAGCCGAGCAGAAGATAAATATAAACTCCAGTTGTTGCTTTCACAGCAATAGAACAGTCAGACAAATATTATATTTAGAGGATACTTTCGAGGATATTCAAAATAACAAGGTGAAAACATTTGAAATTGGGGTTGGAAAGCTTAATCTTTATTGGGAGAAATTAGTTGGCTTAAAACAGGGAAATATGACCGATATTACCGAATGGAGATTTGACGAGGTATTTAACGAACTAGAGTTCGATATACTAATTGTGAAAAAAGACTTGAGGAAAAAACTCAGAGAAAATGTGCCGAAAAAGGAAGAAGTGGCAAATCATAAAATTGCTAATTTGCCAACGATGCCTAAAATTTAGGTACCCACATTTTATATAGATTCCAAAGATTGGGACCTATTTTATTATTTTATTATATATTATTCAATGAAATCATACATTTAAGGGAAGATCTGTTAACCGAGCGGTAATAAAATAAAATGAAAATTTTTTCCGATCAAATTAATCGGATTCTTGATCTGCTAAATGTGGAATCAGTTCGGCAATTAAGAATGTTTATTGACACTATTAATGCGTCAATGCACTTGATTAAATTAAAAGCATAAATTTCTGACGAGGTTATGTCAGGTTTTAATTGAATAATAATGACATAATAATAAGAAAATTTAACATAGAAGCCCTGCCTCTGTATGAGAGCCATGTTAAAGAAACTAAATTCAAGCATTGTCCGACGTTATTGAAATTTTAGAGCATCGACTCAGTTCGATTAGCTCAGTTCATGATAAAAAACTTGTTAAAAAAGTTTTTAGTAGCAATATGAAAGAACTGTCTATTAACAGTTGTCCCATGAGCAATAGTACGGGACATGTGATACTTCAGTGTCAAAAATGTAAGGCTTTAAGTCCATCTGAAAGGATGGAAAAAAAAAGGCACATATGTGTTTTAAATGCCTTAAACACTCGTTTAATAAGAAATGTCAAAGTGAGGTTTCATGTTCGATTCGTAAGAAATATCATTAATTAAAACTAGAGTTCTAGTAGATATTGCTTATAAATGCAAAAACTAAATTTTAAGTTAAATAATTAGGAATGATTTCTATATGGATGACCTAATGATTGGTTCTGATTTTACAGAAGCTGCCAATAATTATAAAATAATTTCACAAGAGTTACAAAAAGTGCGTATGAATTTAAGAAAATGGATTTCAAACAGTTTAAAAATAAAGAGCACGGCCTCCACGCTGGTGAGGAGGTTTTGGGCGAGTGTCCCAAGGAAGAGGTGCTTTGCAGACTTCACACCTGCCTCCCAAAGTCGCAAACTCCCATTGTTTTGATGCGTATGTTGCTATACCGCCTTCCTGCCCCTCCAGACGGGCTCCAAACTCATTCATATCGTTATCGCACCTTCTCCGGAATTCAGCGACGACTTACGAACCTTGAACCCTGAAAGGCCAACAAAAACCACACCGCTTTGGACGCAAAACAGACGAACAAGGTCACGTACGAATTGTACGATGGCTTACCACGGATATGATTAGTTCTACTGGCCACAAAAATTAACGCCACAGGCGGAGAGATAGAAGTCTATCTGCAGGCAAGTTCGTCGGTAGACTTCTTGAGCATTAGCTAGCCATGTTTTCTCGCGAAGACGGTTTACAAGAGCTCGAGGTCCAACACCATTCAATACCTTTGTCTACTTTGCCACCTCAGTATAATTCTTAGGGTGCTAACTAAATACCAATGCATGATTGATAAGATTGCTTTCTAACCGTCGATTGCTTAAATCAGCAATTGTGCGAAACAGTTCGACAGAATTGTTTTTAAAAAGTTTCTTCTAATAAGTGCTTGGTGGAAAGAACTAAGACTTTCTTTCAAAACATTATATTTATATGTTTGCAAACTCTATAAGTCGCACTTGGACAGACTCGGCATCTGGTGTATGCAGAATATGAAAACAAATGCTATAGTAAATCAATCTGATTTTTCTCGTTCCGCTTGTTTTATTAAAGGGGTAAGCTGTGCTGATAGCCATGTTACATTAAGTCTCAGGGCCACAAACAGTTTGAAGCCATCAAAAATATCAAGACCTGATCATTTCTCATGTGCTCACACATGTAAATCACAAGTCATTTTTATCCATAAAGCGGAGAAAGATTTCCGCTAAACGGCAAAAGACTTAAAACTGACATCTGTCATTTGTGAAAAATCAAATCCACAGAATCAGCGACTCACTCGGTAGCCGGCCAAATTGAAAAGATACCCATCATAAAAAAAATATCATTTTTGGCGACCTCATGACCGCAAAGCTAATAATACTCTTCGATTGGAGCAAAAGGTCTTGGACAAGAAATAAATATAAGATCCCACAACGGCAAATAAATCCTTCAGTAATGTCCCCACAAATCAAGGTAGTAAAACCCATCCTTTTCTACGAAGTATTAATATAAAGGACAGAAACCCACAAATCAATGAATGGCAACCTGCTTATCGGAGAGCCCCAAATGCTAAAAAAAAACAGCACTGCGACTGTCTGCTCTCCACGATATGGCAATGCAGTTTACTATTAGCCTAAAATAGGTTCCCGAGACATTGACGGCAAATGTGTACCTGACATGTTAGCAAGACACGGCACTGCCTTCCAGACAAGAAAAAAACTGGTTTTCGGATTCGCCTCCAAACTAAAAATTTTAGACCACTACAAATGACTAGGCAACCTAACTTGGCAAAATGTACGACACTGTCGTAACTCTCGTAAAATGTGGCCCCTGATTACTAAACTTGGTGCTCTTTTCAACCAGCTGCAAGAAAGCAGGTGGCTTCTAACAAGGTGTTAAGATATTATTCAGCGATGATTCATCGGGCTAAATTAGGTATAAGAGGGATTAAATACCAACCTAACCTAAGGTATCCTTAATCAGGGCTGAAATAGGGAATTCAGCAGGCAATATAATTAAACGATTACATTTAATAACTACGAATGCCTTGGCGTGTTTTGTGATAACATCAGAGAAAGCTAAGCGTACAACATAATCACACTTTTTTAAGAATCTTCCGATGCGAGAAAAATTTGATAAGAAATCTGATGAATGTGTCGTTGTTAGATACAGCATATCCTCAAAGTGTTATCGTACGTATAAAAAGTCTGACCGTAAGTTACTAATCAGTTATGATTACGTTTCAATAGTTTTTCAAAGCTTTTTTAACGAAATAAGGGGTAAGGCAATGTATGGGAACCAAGTAAGAGTACATTTGTTTAGAGACTGCAGGAACCTGTGTCAGCTTATCGGGATTCGAGCCCATAAGTCCACCACGTCGTATCTTCATTTAATTCATTGTGGAAGTGTTGGTAAAATGAGAGCAAGAATTACATGCAATAGGGTATGCAAAATGTTCAAATTCAGCGGCTTAGTCAAAGTATCAATCTGGTAACATTAATCTTCTGGCATCTTCTGACACATCTTTCTCCACACTTTTTTGGTTTACTCAATACTCGCGTTTATGTATTCAAAGAGAACGGTCGAGCTCGCGTTTGGTTATCCGGATAATTCCGAAGAATATTAAATAAACTTTATACAATCATAAAGGGCTATTGTCTACTTATTGAAACGGATACTCATGCACCTGCGTTAGTGAGAAAATCCCAACACAAAAAGGCATAGCAAGAAAGCATGTGTGGTGTAGTTGACATGACATGAGTCAAATGATGGTGTTGAAAAAAAATTGATTTTTTTTAATTTTTCTTGAATTTCAGTAATCTACAGAAATGGCAGAGCTAAAACCATTTATTTTTCAAGCAGTTATCAAGGCTTTGTGGAGAGTTGAAGTCAGCGGTGTATAACTTTCCCGGTGCACTGGTTGTTTTCGACGAGGAAGCCAAGAAAGACATTTTTACACCTCTAGTGAAGAAATTTAACGAGTATTTTTTCTTTACAACGCAACTCGGTTTTCGAGAGGCACCTTTTCCGGAGTATGGTTTCTCTGGAAGGTGAACCTTTTACAGGATTTTTAATGGGCTTGCATCGACAAGTTGCGAAGTGATCTTACTTTCTCGGCTCGATCTGAAAAACGCCTATCATCAGCTTAAGCTTGACGATGCAAGCCGAAAGATAACGACATTCATTACACATCGTGGGCTGTTCAGGTAAAAGAGGTTGCTATTTGGAGTGAACTCAGCTCCGGAGATTTTCCAGAGGCTTATGGAGGAGATGCTGGCACAGTGCCCAAATGCCATAAACTATATTGACGGCGTTATAGTTTTTGGCAATACCCTCGATGAGCACGACATGGCGCTGAGCAAGGTGAAAAATGTTTTTGTGGAACATAATGTGTTACTCAACGAGGTGAAGTGTGTTTGGCGAACAAATAAGCTAAAATTTCTTGTTCATATCCTCTCTAAAAAGGGTATTGAGGTGGATCCGGACAAGATTAAGGTAAAATCACTAGCCGAGTCAGTGATCAGGATCACTAGCCGAGTCGATCTAGCCATGTCCGTCTGTCCGTCTGTCCGTCTGTCTGTCTGTCCGTCTGTCCGTCTGTCTGTCCGTCTGTCTGTCTGTCCGTATGAACGCTGAGATCTCGGAAACTATAAAAGCTAGAAGATTGGCATTTTGCATGTAGATTTTAGAAGTTCCTACGCAGCGCAAGTTTGTTTCAAAATGGTGTCACGCCCCCTTTAACGCCCACAATCGCATATATACGATTTTAAAAATTTACATATTTCGGAAAAGTAAAAATGCAGTTTTGTTGTGTTTATCAATACCTATCGAAATGTAGAAGAAATTTTTCAAATCGGACCATTCGTTAAAAAGTTATGCGTGATCAAAGTTTCTATCTCCATCTCCCTCGCACCAGAGTAACGGGTATCTGATAGTCGGGGCACCCGACTATAGCGTTCTCTCTTGTTAATATTATAAATGTACGAAAAATTGTACTTCCAAACAGAGGAGGAAAGTCTCGCGTTAGTCTGGGCGGTAGAAAAGTTTCAATTTTATTTGATCGGTCTAGCATTTGACTAGGTAACGCACCATAAGCCTCTTGAAGCTATATTTAAACCCACCTCCAGACCTCCATCCCGATTCCCATCTAAGCCTACAATCGTACAGTTTCCGGGTGGTGTATAAGCCAAGAAAAAAACATCGCCGATACATTGTCGAGACTGTCTCAGGAAACCGAGTCAAACTCATTCGATTGGCAAGGAGAGAAAAACATATTTTATATTGTCTCAAATTGAATACCACATTCGTTATTAATTTCAGAGATAGCCGAGAGCAGTACTCAATATGAGAAATAATAGGTGCAATGACGTGCCTAAAAGAGAATTCGTGGATGCTAGCTACATCGAGACCATTCCATCCGTTTCGATTTGAAGTGTCGATGCTCGGTAATCTGCTACTAAGAGAAACAAAGCTTGTGATCCCGAAAAATCTGCGACGGATAGTGTTGGAGTTAGCACATGAGGGTCATCCAGGCGAGATTGCAATGAAGCGGCGACTACGGCAACCAATCTATTTGGGCCACTACCTAACGCCGCCACTCATCGATTATTATTCTTGATATACTATGGAGTACAAAATAAGGAGGAGCATCACTTCAAAGGTGATAATAACAGATTGACAGCGGACAACGGTCGTCAGTTCATAAGCGCGACATTCAAAGAAATTTTGTACAACAAACAAGATCGAGTTGAGCACTATTCTTCCATATTGGCCACAAGCGAACGGCGAGGTGTAGAATATGAATAAATCGGTGGTTAAACGTCTCAAAATCGCATATGCGAGTAGAAGTAACAGCAAAAAGGAGTATCAAAAGTTCGTTATAATGCATAACGTAACACCGCATAGTACATTGGGTGCAGCGAGATAAAATTCCCGGAATTGAGGATATTTCGGATCAGGAAATGGAAAATGGAATAATCGTATACCAGGAACGTCAGTCATCTTAAGAAAGTCGAATCCGCTGCTGCGGTTTAACCAGACCAGTGTCAATCCCCGGAGAGGACTGATGAATCATCCCCAACCAAACCAATTGATGCGGAGCCCACCTCACAGATGCCACAGAGAAGTCTCAAACTGCGTCTAAAAAACAAAAGAGAGATGTGGGAACCTGTGTGTTGATCGGTATTCGAGCCCAACACTGAATTCATAAAATCACTACGACGCGAGGTGGTTCGCGTCTTATTTTGAGTTCAAGGGGAGTCGAAGAGAAGCAAAGAAAGTGAGCAGTCAACGACAGTGTTAATAAATATATTAAATTGAAAAGCATGTGTTATTACTGGGGCGTTACAGGGACAATAGGGAGCATTCCTATCAGTCTGCACATTAGGACCACCATTAGCACATTACACAAATAACACAACATGCATATTTAAAAGTTAAATCCAATCAGCACTTCCCTCTTCTCTGGAAATTTTCTAAAAACTCTTCGCGACATTATGACCTTAAAGATCAGACTTAGACAGAGGAAAATGAATAGTGGTTAACCATTTAAAAAGCACACTTGTACTGTTTGCAAAGAGATATAAAATCGCACAACAAAGCTCCCAAACATTAAACAACTGCAGCCATTCTTTCAGCGATATCGCCTGAAAAGCCAAGATAGAACGAAGGAAATTGCCCGCTTCTTCTACAAATAAAGGGCAACGCAACAAAATAACGAATGACCCCACAAATAGTAGTAAAACCCATCCTTTTCTACGAAGTATTAATATAAAGGACAGAAACCCACAAATCAATGAATGGCAACCTGCTTATCGGAGAGCCCCAAATGCTAAAAAAAAACAGCACTGCGACTGTCTGCTCTCCACGATATGGCAATGCAGTTTACTATTAGCCTAAAATAGGTTCCCGAGACATTGACGGCAAATGTGTACCTGACATGTTAGCAAGACACGGCACTGCCATTCCACTCCTTCCAGACAAGAAAAAAACTGGTTTTCGGATTCGCCTCCAAACTAAAAATTTTAGACCACTACAAATGACTAGGCAACCTAACTTGGCAAAATGTACGACACTGTCGTAACTCTCGTAAAATGTGGCCCCTGATTACTAAACTTGGTGCTCTTTTCAACCAGCTGCAAGAAAGCAGGTGGCTTCTAACAAGGTGTTAAGATATTATTCAGCGATGATTCATCGGGCTAAATTAGGTATAAGAGGGATTAAATACCAACCTAACCTAAGGTATCCTTAATCAGGGCTGAAATAGGGAATTCAGCAGGCAATATAATTAAACGATTACATTTAATAACTACGAATGCCTTGGCGTGTTTTGTGATAACATCAGAGAAAGCTAAGCGTACAACATAATCACACTTTTTTAAGAATCTTCCGATGCGAGAAAAATTTGATAAGAAATCTGATGAATGTGTCGTTGTTAGATACAGCATATCCTCAAAGTGTTATCGTACGTATAAAAAGTCTGACCGTAAGTTACTAATCAGTTATGATTACGTTTCAATAGTTTTTCAAAGCTTTTTAACGAAATAAGGGGTAAGGCAATGTATGGGAACCAAGTAAGAGTACATTTGTTTAGAGACTGCAGGAACCTGTGTCAGCTTATCGGGATTCGAGCCCATAAGTCCACCACGTCGTATCTTCATTTAATTCATTGTGGAAGTGTTGGTAAAATGAGAGCAAGAATTACATGCAATAGGGTATGCAAAATGTTCAAATTCAGCGGCTTAGTCAAAGTATCAATCTGGTAACATTAATCTTCTGGCATCTTCTGACACATCTTTCTCCACACTTTTTTGGTTTACTCAATACTCGCGTTTATGTATTCAAAGAGAACGGTCGAGCTCGCGTTTGGTTATCCGGATAATTCCGAAGAATATTAAATAAACTTTATACAATCATAAAGGGCTATTGTCTACTTATTGAAACGGATACTCATGCACCTGCGTTAGTGAGAAAATCCCAACACAAAAAGGCATAGCAAGAAAGCATGTGTGGTGTAGTTGACATGACATGAGTCAAATGATGGTGTTGAAAAAAAATTGATTTTTTTAATTTTTCTTGAATTTCAGTAATCTACAGAAATGGCAGAGCTAAAACCATTTATTTTTCAAGCAGTTATCAAGGCTTTGTGGAGAGTTGAAGTCAGCGGTGTATAACTTTCCCGGTGCACTGGTTGTTTTCGACGAGGAAGCCAAGAAAGACATTTTTACACCTCTAGTGAAGAAATTTAACGAGTATTTTTTCTTTACAACGCAACTCGGTTTTCGAGAGGCACCTTTTCCGGAGTATGGTTTCTCTGGAAGGTGAACCTTTTACAGGATTTTTAATGGGCTTGCATCGACAAGTTGCGAAGTGATCTTACCTTTCTCGGCTCGATCTGAAGAACGCCTATCATCAGCTTAAGCTTGACGATGCAAGCCGAAAGATAACGACATTCATTACACATCGTGGGCTGTTCAGGTAAAAGAGGTTGCTATTTGGAGTGAACTCAGCTCCGGAGATTTTCCAGAGGCTTATGGAGGAGATGCTGGCACAGTGCCCAAATGCCATAAACTATATTGACGGCGTTATAGTTTTCGGCAATACCCTCGATGAGCACGACATGGCGCTGAGCAAGGTGAAAAATGTTTTTGTGGAACATAATGTGTTACTCAACGAGGTGAAGTGTGTTTGGCGAACAAATAAGCTAAAATTTCTTGTTCATATCCTCTCTAAAAAGGGTATTGAGGTGGATTAAGGTAAAACAACCTTTTAGAGAGCCCAAAAATAAGGACGAGATCCGCAGTTTTTTATCACATACATGCTGTTGGAAAGCTTATACCGGATTTGGTGGATACTACAGAGCCACTGAGAGGATTGTTCAAATTAAACGAGAAATTTATATGGATTATTATTAATATTATAAATGTACGAAAAATTGTACTTCCAAACAGAGGAGGAAAGTCTCGCGTTAGTCTGGGCGGTAGAAAAGTTTCAATTTTATTTGATCGGTCTAGCATTTGACTAGGTAACGGACCATAAGCCTCTTGAAGCTATATTTAAACCCACCTCCAGACCTCCATCCCGATTCCCATCTAAGCCTACAATCGTACAGTTTCCGGGTGGTGTATAAGCCAAGAAAAAAACATCGCCGATACATTGTCGAGACTGTCTCAGGAAACCGAGTCACACTCATTCGATTGGCAAGGAGAGAAAAACATATTTTATATTGTCTCAAATTGAATACCACATTCGTTATTAATTTCAGAGATAGCCGAGAGCAGTACTCAATATGAGGAAATAATAGGTGCAATGACGTGCCTAAAAGAGAATTCGTGGATGCTAGCTACATCGAGACCATTCCATCCGTTTCGATTTGAAGTGTCGATGCTCGGTAATCTGCTACTAAGAGAAACAAAGCTTGTGATCCCGAAAAATCTGCGACGGATAGTGTTGGAGTTAGCACATGAGGGTCATCCAGGCGAGATTGCAATGAAGCGGCGACTACGGCAACCAATCTATTTGGGCCACTACCTAACGCCGCCACTCATCGATTATTATTCTTGATATACTATGGAGTACAAAATAAGGAGGAGCATCACTTCAAAGGTGATAATAACAGATTGACAGCGGACAACGGTCGTCAGTTCATAAGCGCGACATTCAAAGAATTTTGTACAACAAACAAGATCGAGTTGAGCACTATTCTTCCATATTGGCCACAAGCGAACGGCGAGGTGTAGAATATGAATAAATCGGTGGTTAAACGTCTCAAAATCGCATATGCGAGTAGAAGTAACAGCAAAAAGGAGTATCAAAAGTTCGTTATAATGCATAACGTAACACCGCATAGTACATTGGGTGCAGCGAGATAAAATTCCCGGAATTGAGGATATTTCGGATCAGGAAATGGAAAATGGAATAATCGTATACCAGGAACGTCAGTCATCTTAAGAAAGTCGAATCCGCTGCTGCGGTTTAACCAGACCAGTGTCAATCCCCGGAGAGGACTGATGAATCATCCCCAACCAAACCAATTGATGCGGAGCCCACCTCACAGATGCCACAGAGAAGTCTCAAACTGCGTCTAAAAAACAAAAGAGAGATGTGGGAACCTGTGTGTTGATCGGTATTCGAGCCCAACACTGAATTCATAAAATCACTACGACGCGAGGTGGTTCGCGTCTTATTTTGAGTTCAAGGGGAGTCGAAGAGAAGCAAAGAAAGTGAGCAGTCAACGACAGTGTTAATAAATATATTAAATTGAAAAGCATGTGTTATTACTGGGGCGTTACAGGGACAATAGGGAGCATTCCTATCAGTCTGCACATTAGGACCACCATTAGCACATTACACAAATAACACAACATGCATATTTAAAAGTTAAATCCAATCAGCACTTCCCTCTTCTCTGGAAATTTTCTAAAAACTCTTCGCGACATTATGACCTTAAAGATCAGACTTAGACAGAGGAAAATGAATAGTGGTTAACCATTTAAAAAGCACACTTGTACTGTTTGCAAAGAGATATAAAATCGCACAACAAAGCTCCCAAACATTAAACAACTGCAGCCATTCTTTCAGCGATATCGCCTGAAAAGCCAAGATAGAACGAGGAAATTGCCCGCTTCTTCTACAAATAAAGGGCAACGCAACAAAATAACGAATGACCCCACAAATTGGATCTACACAGTTGTAATTAAACTCAACACACTCTATGGAGTATCAATATGGCTAAGAAGGAGCTAATTAAAAATTAATGAGTCTGCACATAGCCGGCATGGAAAAAAAAATCAGAGGTCACTCGGCTGAGGCATACTGGGCAATGGAAATTACGGGTAGTCTTGTACCTGAATTTTAAGGGAATCCTTAGTCCTATTCAATTTTTCACAGGCTTGACTGCCTTTTTGCTATTAGTTTTGATGTTATTGTTTCAAAATAGCGTTCTTTTTTAAACCTATTCACTTCACTTTTCCTAGAACCTTAAAACCTCACCGTAAAGACAACCACATTTGAGAAACTGGTTACCTTTAATGACACTTTTATCATTTTTTGGTGATTTGTCTGCGGCTACTTAAGTCATTCATACGACTGAGAAAACAATCTTTATCAATAAATGTTTTAAGTCTGATGGATCTAAATGAAATTTCAATTGTAATGGGGAACTACTTAAGCCGATGTTCTTAAAAGACCAGTTAAAGTAAAGCTGTTAGTTTGTAAGGATAAGATTTGGTACTGAACTTGTGTCAAGATAATGTACTGCTAAAACATTTTTCCTCCATTATAAATACATCTTTAACGGTCTTCTCCCATTTTGTAGCCATGTAGGATTTTTGGAGCCATGTAGGAATATTTTGTAGCCATGTAATATTATTATTAGTTTAGCTTTTTAATAGCCAATGCACGCAACATCTTAACCATCGAACGCCTGAGCGCAACCAACACGCTCTCGCTTTCTCCTACACACACTTCGAACATCAGCAGCTGCACACATTTGAACCATCGAACGCCTAAGCGCAACCAACACGCTCTCGCTCTCTCCTACACACACTTCGATCATCAGCAGCTGCACACACTTGAACCATCGAAGCGCAAGCGCTGCGGCAGCGACGCCGACGCAATGCATGGGGTGCGTGCGCCGATATCAAAGAGGGGAAAAGGCAATTACTCTTGAGGCTTCGCGCCTGCCAGATTCAAATCGTGAGACAAAAACCCGGGAAACCGCCCCGCCGTGCAAATTTGACAAGTGCGTAAAAAACGTGTGATACAATGTCAACCGACAGTGGCGAAGTTGACGGAGTGCACGACTCTGTTCCCGCTGCGGAGGCATGGGGAATCAACTGGCTGGATTTGCTGTGGACGGAAACGTAAGCGTCCACTATATATTTTCCGAATATATTTTTTTTTGAAAACGACTAGACTGGAGTGGCGTGACAAGGAGGCTTTGTACACCCCTCGAACAAAACTTAAATAAAGAAAACAAAGTATTTGAAAACTCAAAAGCTATTCGCCTGACTGTGTTTTGTGTGTGAGTGAACGTAGGAGGGGAATGGGAACTATTTTCTCTTGCCTCCATCTAGGAAAAACACCCCCTCTGCCGATCGTGGTCGGACCGCGTGGTGGCCAAGGATTACGACGAAGTCTTGCACTCGCTTGTCGGATCCGAAGCTATTGCCGGTCCCGGAGCGCGTAGTGGCCGTGGATTACGACGGAGCTAGGCTCGTTTGTCGGGTCCAGGGTCAGTGCGTGTTCCGGAGCGTGCGGCTGAGAGAGACTTCGACGGAGTCTTGTACTTGATTGTCTGATCTAAATCCGCTGCAGGCATCGGCCCATGGTCGGCATCTCTGGGTGACAGTGCCCAAAAAACCCCCTTCCTTTTTCTTTTTGTTGCTGTTTCTGTCGATCGTGGCCGGACCGCGTGGTGGCCAAAGTTTACGACGGAGCTAGCCTCGTTTGTCGGATCCAAGGATCATTGCTGGTTCCGATGCGCATGGCGGGTAGAGATTACGACGGAGCTCTGCTCGATTGTCGGATCCAAACCCGCTGTACGTTCCGGCCACGGAGTCTGAATAGGGTCATTTTTATCTCGCCCCTCCCTTGAGTCCTTGAACTTAAATAAATTATTGTAAGTGACCCTGGGAGCCCTGAGCACAATATCCCAGCCCAAGAACTTCCTTACATGGCGCCCGAAAAGGGACTTCAAGGATACGGAAAAACATTTTTTTGTTGGGGTATATGGCGTAAAGACCCATGAGATAGACACCCAGACCCTAAGATCAGACAAAAAAAAAAGCAATTTTTTTTTACACACACACACAGAATTTTCCTCTATATATCATTTTCCCTCTACGGAGTGCGTTGTGGCCCAGGATTACGACGGAGTCTTGCACTCCCATGTCGGATCCGAAGCCATTGCCGGTCCCGGAGCGCGTAGCGGCCGCGGATTACGACGGAGCTAAGCTCGTTTGTCGGGTCCCGAAGCACGCGCGAAAATTTTTTTCCTGGGGAAACGGGAACGAAAATATAAATATGTGTGATTGCGAAAATTTTTTTTTTCTTTCCTCCTCTCTCGCTTCCCACGTTGTCCCGAACGCGGCGGACACGTGGCCGTCGACTATAAGAGGAGCACATCGGGCTACCAGAAGTCAGCCAAGCTCCGGCCATCAAGCGGGACACATCGTCGCGAACAACGATCACCAGTGAAAACCTCTCTCGCTTCCCACGTTGTCCCGAACGCGGCGGACACGTGGCCGGCGACTATAAGAGGAGCACACCGGGCTACCAGAAGGAAGTCAAACTCCGGCCCTCAAGCGGGGAACATCGTCGCGAACAACGATCAAAAGTGAAAACTCTTCTCTCGCTTCCCACGTTGTCCCGAACGCGGCGGTCACGTGGCCGGCGACTATAAGAGGAGCACACCGGGCTACCAGAAGGCAGTCAAGCTCCGGCCCTCAAGCGGGGAACATCGTCGCGAACAACGATCACCAGTGAAAACTCCTCTCTCGCTTCCCACGTTGTCCCGAACGCGGCGGACACGTGGCCGGCGACTATAAGAGGAGCACACCGGGCTACCAGAAGGCAGTCAAGCTCCGGCCCTCAAGCGGGGAACATCGTCGCGAACAACGAATCCTGTGAACATTCGGCATCCTAGCCCGAATCCTAGCATCGCGCAATCAAAGGACCCCAGAGTCCTGTGAACATTCGGCATCCTAGCCCGAATCCTAGCACCGTGCCCAGCAAGGACCCCCGATCCTGTAAACATTCGGCATCCTAGCCCAAATCCTAGCACCGTGCACAGCAAGGACCCCCGAGTCCTGTAAACATTCGGCATCCTAGCCCGAATCCTAGCAACGTGCCCAGCAAGGACCCCCGAGTCTTATAAACATTCGGCACCCTCGCCCCGAATTATTTTTTCGCGTACGCAATCAGGCGGTACGATTTTTTTGAAATTTTTCCCCCTAAGACTGGAAGTACCGCCAGGCAACCGACCGACAAGGAACACAACGTGAACCCCCCCGCACGCGAGGAAATATCCTCCGCCACCTTGGCGGAAAAACTGCGGAGCTGGGGCATTTTATTCGACGGACAGACCGACCCGCTCACATTTGTCGAACGCCTGGAAGTACAAGCCGCGCATACCGACTCAAGACCACACGACTCCCCAGGGTATTCTCCGGATTGCTTACGGGAAGAGCGGAAAGTTGGTACCGCACATTCCAGATGCAGGACGTAACGTGGGAAATCTTCAGGAAAGAATTTCTTGAATTTTTCCTCCCACCACATTACTTCCAACGATTGGAAGACACGATCCGGACGAGATACCAGCAACCGGGCGAGCGCTGCAAGGAATACGTAGTTGAGCTCCGACTCCTGATGCAGCGGGCAAAGTTTACTCCGGTGCAGGAACTGGAGCGACTCTACCAGAACCTTCGACCGGAATACCAGTTATTTGTGAGGCGACAAGATTTCGAAGATCTGGCCACTCTGATCCAACGGGCCACGGCCTACGAGATCACACGCGACCGCGATCGAGCACTTCATACAAACTTTCTAGCAGCTATGCCACACCGACAACCCCAACGATTTCCAGCTCCCATACCATCCACAGGAAACGTGGGTCACCCCCTGGAACTTTCAGGCACCCTGGCGACCAATAGAATGGTGGCGCAGGTACCCGAACACCCTATCGATGTACGGAACGCTTGTTCCCGCTGCGGGGAGACAGGACACTTCCGCCAAGAGTGCCCCAATCCCCAGGTCCTGCTCTGCTAGCAGTGTGGAAGGAGGGGAGTGCGAACCAACGAATGCTGTCGGGCCCGAAACCCGGAAAACGGACCGAGTCCTCGCCCATCCGGGGAACCAGCGAGGACCACACACCAAGGACCCCAGAACTAACTCCACCTTTACGGTTTGAAGAAGGGCGCATCGTGGCGACGAAAATAGCCGACGACATTGGGAGTACCAATAACCGCCGGGATGTACGAACGAGGATTGCCCTGGCAGATGGATCCACCACCGACGTCACCCACGCCCTGATTACCACCGTAACCCTAGGACGGGATACGGCTAAGACCACACTGATACTGCTACCGTCCATCTTGGACGAGATCATCCTCGGAATCGACTTCCTCTGCGGGATCAAGACCACTATCCAGTGTGGGAAAGCCCAGTTGTTTTTCTCCTACTACACCCCGCCGCTAACAAGCAGAAGCAAACCACCCATCGTCACAACACGAGTAGCTGCTATCAGTCCAAGCGCCGTCGGACCAACACCGTCACCACGCTGCACGGTACCACCCGTGGCAGCCCCTCGACGATCGGCGTCTCGAATACAAGTCAACGCGCCTACCGTAACCCCACAACGATCACCGGCACTTCTACAAGTGGAGACCCCCACCGTAACACCGCGACCCCGACCCACGCCATCACCAGTGATTAACTCTTTTTATTTAAACCTTTGGCCGACGCCGCCGCAGCACGGAATAGCAACCCCTTTCGAAAGTCACCAACGACTACCCACCCACCGGGACAAACCCAAGAGGTAACAGCCAGCCTAGCAACGGTCATCACTGAAGGACCCGAAAAATCCCGGATCCAAGCCTTTCTCGAAGCGGAACTCGCTCCATTCGAGCATATGACCGGTACCTCTCACATAGCCGAACATAGGATTGCCCATCAAGCAGAGGTACTTTCCAAAGAACCCTGCCATGCAGAAAATCATTAACGAACAGGTTGATGAACTGCTTCGCGACGGACGCAACGAGCCCTCCCGGAGTCCTCACAGCGCACCCATCGTCCTCGTCGGCAAGAAGGCAGGAGATGTGCGCATGTGCGTGGACTACCGTCAGCTCAACGCTCACTCGGTGCCCGACGCCTACCCATTACCGCGGATAGGACACATCTTGGAACGACTTCGCAACGCTAAGTTTATCTCGACGCTGGATCTAAAAAGCGGTTACTGGCAGATCCCGGTGGCCCCAGACATCTGCGCCTGTACCGCATTTACCGTGCCGGGCCGCGGGCTCTTCCAGTGGAAAGTAATGCCATTCGGCTTGCACTCGGCTCCTGCTACATTTCAGCGGGCACTGGACAGAAATCAATCGATAACCCGACATGGAGCCTCACGCATTCCTATCTAGATGACATCATCGTCATCGGGACCTTGTTGGACGAACACTTCACCAACCTACGGGAAGTACTCCGACGGCTTAGGCAGGCCAACTTGAAGCTGAATAAAGCGAAGTGTATGTTTTTCCAGCGCAGCATAACTTACCTAGGGCACGTCATCAGCGAAGACGGAATACACACCGACCCAGACAAGATAGCCGCTGAAAGAGAACTCCAGCCACCCACTAACTGCAAGGAACTTCGACGATGCCTGGTGGTAGCATCCTGGTACCGGCGATTTGTGGAGAACTTCGCCACAATCGTCCAACCAATGTCCGCCCTGCTCAGGAAGGGAAGGAAATGGACCTGGAGCGACCCTCAGCAACAGGCATTCGAGGAGTTGAAAAGGAAGCTCACCGAGGCACCAGTACTGGCCTGCCCGGACTTCAACCTCAAATTTCAACTACAAACCGACGCAAGCGATTTCGGCCTTGGAGCCGTCTTAACCCAGCAAGTCGATGGAACCGAACGAGTCATCGCCTAAGCCAGCAGGAGGTTGCTTGCAGCAGAGGAAAACTACTACGCGACGGAAAAGGAGTGCCTTGCAATAGTGTGGGCAATCAGGAAGATGAGGTGCTACCTCGAAGGATACCGATTTGCCTTTATAACAGACCACCTCGCCCTGAAGTGGTTGAACTCAATCGATAACCCGACAGGCCCAATCCCACGATGGGCCCTCGAACTCCAACAATTCCAGTTTGACATCTCATACCGACGGGGAAAACAGAACGTCGTCGCGGACGCTCTGTCCAGGCAACCGCTAGCAACGCTCCAGCAGGTGAATGAGACCAACGAACCGTGCAAGTGGATCACCGCAAAGATCAAGCAAATCGAAGCCAATCCGGAGAAATTTCCTGACTACATCCAAGAGAACAGGCTACTCTACCGACACCTCGACAACGCGTTTAGGAAGGAAGACCATGGAGTATGGAGACTTTGCGTACCCAGCAGCCATCAGCGTCGGGTTCTGGAAGAATGTCATGACGATCACTCGAGTCTGCCAACAATATTATTGGCCGGGTTTATTTCGAGACATCGCTCGTTACGTCCGACAATGCCCAGCCTGTCAGCAATTTAAGGTGAGTCAACGCAAACAAGCGGGGAAGATGCTAGCCAGGAAATCAGAGGGACCATTCTCAACTGTAGTATGTACACATATAACCAATATCCACTGTACCAAGAGTATTTAAGGGATACGCACTGTAACACTTTGTTGCATGTGTTTACATAAACACAAGGCATGGTTCGAGTTGACCGTAACACGATCAGCCCAGCTCTGCCTCGAAGACCATAAGTGCATAAGTCAGCAGATTCCCATGCCTTGACTGCAAGTACAAACTACCTCTCTCGAGCTGGCCGCTGTCAACAGCGAGCAGCATATTCATATATAAGAAATACATAAATGCGGCCGCTCCGCTGCCGGCATTCCCGGCAGCGAAGTTGCGCGGCCTTAGCATTAAAGTACTTTGTTAGATATAAGCCGAATCAATTGAATAAAGACAACTGATGTATACCCTCAAACTCTACATAGCGACCGTGACAGGAGCCTGTTACAAAGACAATTGATTGCAGATGTATGTATGTGAAACAAGTGGTATAAATGCCAAAATACAAAATAAACAAATAAAATTTTTCAACAACAAACAAAAACAAAATAAAAAAAAAACAGAAGCAGAGTTAAAATTCCGTGAAACACAATGAAAACCTGTGTGATGACCGGCACCGGTACCGCCTGAGCCCCTCTTTGCAACGAATACTTTTGTGACTCACTGTAAGTGTGGAAGGCATGGCAAATCCTTCTACACCATCGAGGGAAACCGCCGACTGCACCAACGCGGGAAATATATGAGTGCGAAAGGCAATCCGCCCTCTTCACCGTCGTGGGAGGTTTCTGCTCCTGTTAAGCAAAGGGACGCGCCGAGCCTACAGGAAGCCCTCCAGTTGTGTCCCAACGATGGACCCCGCAGGAGAAGGAAGCCCACGAGGAAAGCATGAAACTTTTAGAAAACGAACTTTGCAAACGAGCAAAGTAATGCAACAAGGGCTGCATTTATGCCAATGCCTAAGTTGCCTTTAATTTTAAACAACCTCTAACTCAAGCCGATGCGCGAAAGCGCTGCTTGAAAAAATACTAACCACTGATAGGCTTTATACTAAAAACATGTAATTGATATTGATTTATATAGAGCAATCCATTGTAAATCAGTAACATATAAAACAATGAACCCTTATAAAAAAAATTTTCCTTTCATTAAAAAACACAAAAAAAATTTATGCGATTATTTTTCCAGATTCAAATTTAATATTCAGATTTCTTTTTTTTTCAAAACATTTCCGTAAAATATTTTTCTTATATAAAGATATAAAATTTGAACTGCCTAAAAATGGGTTGGTTCGGCTCAGATGATATCTAAACAAATTTCTTTCGAAATTAAACGACAAAGCTCGAAGCACAAATACCTACTTGTAACACTTGTTAAATAGTATCAACAAATACATGCTAAAATGGCCGATAAACCAAAACGCCCACTCTCCCCCTACATGCTGTGGCTCAACAGTGCCCGCGAGTCGATCAAACGGAAGAATCCCGGCATTAAACTCACTGAAGTGGCCAAGCGCGGTGGCGAATTATGGAGGGCAATGAAGGACAAGTCGGAGTGGGAGGCCAAGGCTGCCAAGGCCAAGGACGATTACGATCGGGCTGTCAAGGAGTTCGAAGCCAACGGCGGCGGTGATGCTGCCAACGGTCAAGCCAAAAAGCGCGCGAAACCAGCGAAAAAACCATGGAAGAAGAGCAAGAAGGATGAGTCCGACGAGGACGATGATGATGAGAGCGCCTCACCCACCCTCTATTATCCATCACCAAGTCACACACAACCAGCCAGATCCCACAATGATTCGGGAAACTCCCAAGAACCTTTAGATACTTAGCAATAGATAACGCGAAGTTCACACTATCAATCTCAGTTTAAACGCATTTGTTACTTTTAAAAATGTGACAACAGAAAAAGAACTTGTCTTCTTAATAGATACTGGTGCAGATATATCCATTTTAAAGGGAGATTCCGATAATTTTGAGTTCATCCAAACAGACCATAAAATAAATATACTGGGAATAAGCAAAGAAGTTACCAAATCAAAAGGATTAACTTTTATTGAAATACAAACAGACAAATATATAATTCCACATGATTTTCATATAGTAAATCCAAAATTTGTAATTCCTTGTGATGGAATAATAGGCATAGATTTCATCAAAAAATACAACTGCCAGTTAGACTTCAAGCCATCAGAAGATTGGCTTAAAATTAGACCAATTAATTTAAAATTCCCAATTTATGTTCCAATAACATACTTCAGACCATATATTTATGGCAGACACTTTACTGTCAAAACAGATCACAGACCACTCACGTACTTGTTTTCAATGGCAAATCCTAATTCAAAACTGACACGCATGAGACTTGAATTATAGTAGAAGAATATAACTTCACATTAGAGTATCTAAAGGGTAAAGATAATTACGTAGCAGATGCGTTATCAAGAATAACCATCGAAGAATTAAAAAACATTACCAAAAATATAAATAAAGTCACTACAAGATATCAAAGTAGACAGAAATCCTGCGCAGGAGAAAACCAAATAGAATTGCCTAGGCAATCTATAGAAAAAGCTACAAAGCCCAACGTATTCGAAGTAATTAATAATGACGAGGTACGCAAAGTAGTGACCTTGCAAGTAAAAACTATGACCTTTTTTTTTCAAACGTGGAAAAAAAATTACTGCAAGATATAATGTTAACGATTTATTTACCAATGGAATTCTTGACTTAGGTCTCTTCTTCCAAAGGCTTGAAATGCAAGCCGGTATATATAAAATCAGCCAACTAAAAATGGCACCGTGGGAAAATATCTTTGAACAAGTTTCAATTGATAATTTCAAAAAAATGGGCAACAAAATATTAAAATCATTGAGAGTAGCGCTACTCAACCCGGTGACCCTGATAGAAAATGAAAAAGAAAAAGAAGCTATACTGTCTACATTCCACAACGATACAGTACAAGGAGGTCACATAGGCATTACCAAAACCTTGGCCAAGGTAAAAAGACTCGATATATTACAGAGTACATACGAAAATGTCAAACATGCCAGAATTCAAAAGTGACAACACATACAAAGACTCCTATGACAATCACATTTCTTCCAATAAATGCCTTCGACAGAGTGATAGTAGACACAATTGGCCCACTACCAAAATCAGATAATGGTAACGAATATGCAGTTACGCTTATATGCGATTTAACAAAATATTTAGTTGCCATTCCAATTGTCAATAAAAAAGCAAACACTGTTGCAAAGGCTATATTTGAAGATTTTATTCTAAAGTACGGTCCAAAAAAAATTTCGGACATGGGAACAGAATACAAAAATTCAATTATACAAGACCTATGTAAATACCTGAAAATTAAAAATTTAACTTCAACAGCCCACCATCACCAGACAGTTGGAACAGTAGAGAGAAGTCAGAGAACTTTCAACGAGTATATACGTTTGTATACTGTTTCAACACGACCCCTTCTATGGCACATAATTATTGTCCATATGAATTAGTCTTTGGGAAAACTAATAATTTGCCAAAACATTTTAATAGCATAAATAATATAGAAGTAATCTATAATATAGAAAATTACGCTAAAGAAAGTAAATACAGATTAGAAATAGCATATAAAAGAGCAAGAATTATGTTAGAGGAAAATAAAAAGAGGAATAAAGAATTTTATGACCATACGGCTAACGACATAGACTTAGCAATAGGAGATAAAGTTTTATTAAAAAACGAAACAGGGCATAAATTAGATTCCAAATATACAGGTCCGTACGCAATTACGGATATAGGGGAAATAGAAAATATAACGATTACTAGCAGCAGAAATAAAAAACAAACTGTTCATAAGAATAGATTAAAAATTGTTGTAGAATAGATATTTGTAGTATGGCCATACTCACATAAAAAGAAAAAAAAAATAATGATAAATCAAAAAAAAAATGTTTACAATTTATTTCCTTTACTATAACTTAAATAATAAATATATGAATGGATATAAATAAAAAAAAAACAAAAAAAAAGAAATTATTAAAAACAAAATTCTTCAATTAACAAAAAAAAAAAATTATTATTAACAATCGCATACATTTTTTCTAATTTTTACCCAATATATATATATCATACACATATAAAATAAAAGAACAAAAAATTTTGTTATACATAATAATAAATATTTAAAACATTTCTAAATTTTTCTAAATATTCAAACTTTATAAACTTTAAAATAACTTCATTTCATTACGTTATTTTTTAAAAGGAGAAAGATGTAGTATATACACATATAACCAATATCCACTGTACCAAGAGTATTTAAGGGATACGCACTGTAACACTTTGTTGCATGTGTTTACATAAACATAAGGCATGGTTCGAGTTGACCGTAACACGATCAGCCCAGCTCTGCCTCGAAGACCATAAGTGCATAAGTCAGCAGATTCCCATGCCTTGACTGCAAGTACATAATACAGCGAGCAGCATATTCAAATATAAGAAATACATAAATGCGGCCGCTCCGCTGCCGGCTTTCCCGGCAGCGAAGTTGCGCGGCCTTAGCTTTAAAGTAGTTTGTTAGATACAAGCCATATCAATTGAATAAAGACAACTGATGTATACACATCTTTAAAATGTATAAAATTATTCTACCCTCAAACTCTACACAACCCTGTGCGCGGATTTCGTAGGGCCTCTGCCCAGGTCCCGCAAAGGACACACGATGTTACTGGTGTTTTTGGATCAGTTCACCAAATGGGTGGAATTAATACCCCTACGCCGAGCTACCGCCACCAGTCTGGAATTAGCCTTCCGGGAGCGAATACTGGCTAGATTCGGCGCCCCAAAAACTTTTATCCGCGACAATGGGACCCAGTTTACCAGTAGCGCCTTCAAAGCATTCTGCAAGAAAGCAGGAATAGAAGTGCAACATACTGCTCCTTACTCCCCCCAACAGAACCCTACAGAGCGAGCCAACCGCACCATCAAAACGATGATCGCGCAGTACGCCACAGAGGACCAACGAACATGGGATCACCTGTGGCCGGAAATCACCCTGGCCATCAACACGAGTGTTTCCGACAGCACCAGATTCAGCCCAGCGTACCTAGTACAGGGTCGTGAGCCCCGATTACCCGGAAGCTGGTTCAACGAAGTTACACCAGGGGCCAGCGAAGCGCCCAGAGACCCCCAGAGTAAGGCAGAGCATCTCAAGAACATTTTTCAAACAGCCAAGGAAAACATGGAGAGAGCAGCCCAGGAACAAAGTCGCTATTACAACTTGCGCCGACCGGAATGGAGACCGACCATTGGGATGTGGGTTTGGGTCCGAACCCACCACCTGTCCGACGCCGCGGAGGCGTTCAATGCAAAACTAGCTCCAAAGTTCGAAGGTCCTTATAAGATCGTAAAATTTCTGTCACCAAACATCGCTAGAGTCCAACTTCAAGGGACACGCAAGCGTCGCAAAGCAAATCTAGCCGATTTGAAACCCTTTTATGGGGACCAGACCGCCGAGGATCCAGAAGAGGACGCCGAAGGGATCCACGAATCCACTCTAGAATCTCACCAAACCCGAGGCACCTGTGCGCCACTGACTGGTGATCAAGGGAGGCAAAACTAAAATATGCCGCGGGACCCTTGCTACGACAAAGAGATTCAGATGGGCCACTTGAGCCAGGGACCCCCAGCGCCAACGCCCCACAGCCCTCCCCATACACCACGCCAAAGTAGCCACGCCTAGTTACCACCATAGTTACCGACGAAAACACGACGACACACGACTAGAACTTCCCGAAAATCACAGCCGCCCATGATCCCCCGGCCTTGGAAGTTGCCACTGTCCTGGCCCGAGTCAGCCAGTACGCTGCCCAACACGCCCGTCGACTCGTTGGCACTCAGCAGCCATAGTGACCACCAGGGCATGACCTTCCATTGATATAGTCCCCGACCTGGAACCGTGAAGGCCGTGTATTGACGACTGTCGTTGGCCATGGGTAGTTTGGCAATAGCCGTTTTTCAAATCCAACGTGGAGATATACCGGGCGTGACGCGACTTCTCCAGGATGTGATTGATCCTCGGGACCGGGTAGGCGTCGGGAACTGAGTAGGAAGTTCTTGGGCTGGGATATTGTGCTCAGGGCTCTCAGGGTCACTTACAATAATTTATTTAAGTTCAAGGACTCAAGGGAGGGGCGAGATAAAAATGACCCTATTCAGACTCCGTGGCCGGAACTCACAGCGGGTTTGGATCCGACAATCGAGCAGAGCTCCGTCGTAATCTCTACCCGCCACGCGCATCGGAGCCAGCAATGATCCTTGGATCCGACAAACGAGGCTAGCTCCGTCGTAATCTTTGTCCCCCACGATCGACAGAAACAGCAACGAAAAGAAAAAGGAAGGGGGTTTTGTGGGCACTGTCACCCAGAGATGCCGACCATGGGCCGAAGCCTGCAGCGGATTTAGATCCGACAATCGAGTACAAGACTCCGTCGAAATCTCTCTCAGCCGCACGCTCCGGAACACGCACTGACCCTGGACCCGACAAACGAGCCTAGCTCCGTCGTAATCCACGGCCACAACGCGCTCCGGGACTGGCAATAGCTTCGGATCCGACAAGCGAGTGCAAGACTCCGTCGTAATCCTTGGCCACCACGCGGTCCGACCACGATCGGCAGAGAAGGGGGGTTTTTCCTAGATGGAGGCAAGAGAAAATAGTTCCCATTCCCCTCCTACGTTCACTCACACACAAAACACGGTCAGGCGAATAGCTTTTGGGTTTTCAAATACTTTGTTTTCTTTATTTAAGTTTTGTTCGAGGGGTGTACAAAGCCTCCTTGTCACGCCACTCCAGTCTAGTCGTTTTCAAAAAAAATATATTCGGAAAATATATAGTGGACGCTTACGTTTCCGTTCACAGCAAATCCAGCCAGTTGATTCCCTATGCCTCCGCAGCGGGAACAGGGTCGTACACTCCGTCAACTTCGCCACTGTCGGTTGACATTGTATCACACGTTTTTTACGCACTTGTCAAATTTGCACGGCGGGGCGGTTTCCCGGGTTATTGTCTCACGATTTGAATCTGGCAGGTGCGAAGCCTCAAGAGTAATTGCCTTTTCCCCTCTTTGATATCGGCGCACGCACCCCATGCATTGCGTCGGCGTCGCTGCCGCTGCGCTTGCGCTTCGGTAGTTTTCAGGCAAAATTATTTCCCCTTGCTCGAAAACATCGGTCGGGTTGGTTGCAATTTGGTTCGATCGTGCGAAATTATTTCCCCCTTGCTCGAAAACATCGGTCGGGTTGGTTGCAATTTGGTTCGATCGTGCGAAAATATTTTCCCCTTGCTCGAAAACATCGGTCGGGTTGGTTGCAATTTGGTTCTATCGTGCGACGAAAAGCTTGTGTGTGTGTTAGCTTTGTGCAGGTGTTCAAAGTGTTCGAAGAGGGCGAGAGCGTGTTGGTTGCGCTCAGGCGTTCGATGGTTTAGATGTTGCGTGCATTGGCTATTAAAAAGCTAAACTAATAATAATATTACATGGCTACAAAATATTCCTACATGGCTACAAAAATAAATTGTGAAGGTCGTTTTACGGTTCCTCAGGATAAATCCAAGGAAATTTACATTCTTCAAGCAGAAACTGGTTTACCGCGGTCATGGTACCTCCTGGTACCGGAGATTCGTCTAAGGCTTCGCGACCATCGGGCAACCAGAGACCGCGTTGCTGAAGAAAGGCCGGAAGTGAACCTGGGGACCGGAACAGCAAACCGCCTTGGAAGAGATTAGAAGATGCCGTGGTGGTCGCCCTCGTGTTGGGTTGTCCGGATTTCGACCGGAAGTTTGTCTTACAGACTGATGCGAGTGACGTAGGCTTGGGAGCCTCTCAACTATCTCAGGATGTCTCTCGACATCTCAGGATGTCGAGGGCCAAGAGAAGGTCATCGCACACGCTAGCCGTCGACTAACTCCCGCGGAGCATAACTACACGACGACGGAAAAGGAGTGTCTGGCCATCATCTGGGCCATCAGGAAGATGCGATGTTACCTGGAGGGCTACCAATTCGAAGTCGTTACCGATCACTTGGTTAAATTCCATTGAGAGTCCTTCCGACCGAATAGCGCGCTGGGCTTTGGAATTACAACAGTTCCAATTCGACGTGCACTACCGACGAGAGAAGTTGAACGTCGTGGCTGATACGCTTTCCCGACAGCCCTGTGGGGTACTTCAAGGCGCTATCGAGCTCGAGGACCACTGCGAATGGATCAGGAAGATGAAAGACAAGGTACGCGACGAGCCTGAGAAGTTCTGTCACTATATGTTGGAGAACGGCCAGCTCTATGGGAACATGGGATACCGAGCAGACGACGAGGACTACTTCCCGTGGAAACTCTGTGTACCCACTCCCTGTAGAGCCAGCGTCTTATACGAGTGTCATGATTCCCCGACCGCAGGACACTTGGGTGTCCGAAAGACGATCACCCGCCTGTCGCAAAGATATTTCTGGCCCGGCATGTACCGCGACGCAAAACAACACGTTCGGCGCTGCGAGTCTTGCCAGAAATTTAAGACCGTTCAGACCAAAGCAGCAGGGAAAATGCTTACCCGTGTCGTAAGCGAACCCTTCGACATTCTCTGTGCTGACTTTGTAGGTCCGCTGCCCCGATCGAAACAAGGGAACTCGATGCTTCTCGTTTTCCATGACGTGTTCTCCAAATGGGTATAGTTGATCCCACTCCGGGAAGTCACCGCTGCGGCAATACAAAAAGCGTTTCGGGAGCGCATACTCGGTCGAGTGGGCACCCCCAGGAAGTTCGTATGTGACAACGGAACCCAATTCACAAGTCACGCCCTAAAGGACTACTTTGCTAAGCTCGGCGTGGAAGTCCAGTACATAGCTCCGTATTGTCCGCAGGAGAATCCCACCGAGAGGACCAATCGCACGGTGAAGACACTGATATCTCAGCTGTCGGAAGGAGACCAGAGTTCTTGGGATAATATGCTGCCGGAGATTTCCCTCGCTATCAATAGTAGTGTATCGGACTCGACTGGGTATACTCCCGGATTTCTCACTCAGGGACGGGAGCTACGCTTGCCTGCGATGCGGTATGACGAACTCACCCCTGGATCAGCGGTCGCGCATACAGGTCCTGAAGACAAGGCGTCACACCTCCATGGAATTATCGACATCGTGCGATCGAACCTTCAACGAGCATCTCTAGAGCAGGCGAGGCACTATAACCTTCGGAGGCGTGAATGGAGACCAACGCGACCGACGGGTTCGCCGCCAAACTCGCTCCTAAGTATGACGGTCCCTATACCGTCGCGAAGTTCACATCTCCAAACTTGGTACGTCTGCAACGCCCAGGAGACCGTCGGCGGCGAATCGCCAACATATCTCAACTTAAACCCTACTATACAGAGGATGTGAGCAACGACGACATCATCGGGCCGAGTAACCCGGCGCGGTAAGCGGTCTGAAACCACGAAATAACTTTAAGATCCATGCTTGTAATAGGTTAAGATTAACGAGTCCTTTGTTAGCTACACCGTTAGGTAGGGAGTTCGGAAGGTAGGGTTATACCAATAAGTCTAGATTGCTGTTTCAGATGGACGACGTAATCATGCTGTCCGATGACTCCCAAGACACCGAGGCCTTCTACCCACAGGCGCTTACAGGTTTACTGTCACAATCAAGAACGACGGGCGCCTCTACATTGCGCCTCTGGAAGAAAGGAGGGGGGTGTGACGTACCCGCCTAGGAGGCGTGTACGCCACAATGGTTTTTCTTATAATTTTACTAGTTTTAGGAGAAACATCATGAAGTTTTATAAATATTAAGACATAGTTATATCTAAGTTCAAATCCTGGGGTGGCAACGCCATCCGATATTTAGCCAAGACACATTTAATACTAGAAAAGCAAGGAGCTAAGATATCAGTAGTGGGAAAATACTAGAAATCCCGAATGTGGGAAAAAGAAGGAAAAGGGTAGGCGATCACACAACAACCGAACAGCGTGACTTCTCTCGGGATCGCGGAACCAGGCGGACGTGTGATCGGCACACCGCTTAGCGAGACTTCGAGACCCCACGTGTGCTCCGCAAGCTAACGCGACCTTTCATAGCTTTCTCATCCCGAGTGTTCCGCCGGTTTAATGTGGCCAAGTGCTACGCTGTCGGTCGCGGGTGACATTAAAGAGGTTATTACAAATAGGTTCTCATACGCTCAGAACGGTGTAGCGGGTGAGGACAATCTCAATAAAGTGTTACGATTGTTTAATCACATCTCCCGATCGTGCGTATTTCATTTTGTAGTTAGAAAAGAAACCTAACCTCATTCTCACAGCTACTTTGGGCCCGAACGAGGACATACTTCCCGTTCGCCACAGTAGTCGTAGTTTTGCTCCTAGTAGTACCATCGGACCGTTCGGTCCAGTAGTTCCCCCAAACCCCCCTTGCGTAGTTTGGGATTTGTGCGCGGACACCCGTCTCGCCGGATCCGTTCTCCGGTAGTTTCCCCACTCCCTTACGTAGTTTGGGATTTGCGCGTGGACACCCGTCCCGCCGGATCCGTTCTCCGGTAGTTTCCCCACTCCCTTACGTAGGTTGGGATTTACGCGTGGACACCCGTCCCGCCGGATCTGTTCTCCGGTAGTTTCCCCACTCCCTTGCGTAGCTTGGGATTTGCGCGTGGACACCAGTCCCGCCCGATCTATCAACCTAGTGTCTGGTCTACGTAGTAGTTTGGAGACTGGCACGTGGACACCCGTCCCGGCCGGTCAATCGAGTCGAATCCCTCTGTCCCCTTACTATCCGGCCCCCTCCCAAAGTATCCTCCCGGCTCGGCCTCGCCCGAAGGTCCAGCCCGGTGGATTTTCCGTCCTTGACGCGAGATCCAGGACTTCAACGCCCGCAAAGTATCCTCCCGGCTCGGCCTCGCCCGAAGGTCCAGCCCGGTGGATTTTTCGCCCTTGACGCGAAACACAAGACAAGGATTCCACGCGTCCACGTTTCCGTCGACACAAATAAGAACCTTCGGTGCAGACTCCCCATCAAAATCATCCGTTCACTTGTAGAACGGAACTCTCTAGTCCGGTGTTTCGGTGATTTACAAATTTCTTGTAAAGGACTCTTGGATCCGACTAAGATCTGAACCCCGGCCGAGAAAGCATCCTTACAGTGTTAAAGCAATAGTATATAGCCTACCAACTATGGTCACCGAATTCCCAAATGTAAGCTAATTGAATGAAACACCGGCAATGCTAATTCATCCCCTCTTTACGGCATGACCCATGACTCCCAAAAATGAAACACTTCGAGGATAATTTCTAACTTATAAAAAAGATATTTAGGAAAGGAAAATATAATTTCAAAATATAAAAGAGTAGTTATAAAAAGATTAATTGAGAGGCTTTATAAATTCAATTTTAATTCAAGTCTTTCTAATGTTTTTTTTTTTAATCCATAGTATAACGTAAACAATAAAATAATAATAAACTTATCAAAATGAAAAAAAAGATTAAATCAATACAAAATATAACTTCAAATAACAATCGATTGTCGATACACAAATCATGTCACGAAACACTCTTTTTAATTTTACTCAACATTTGATGATATGAAATTAAGAGGGAATTATTTCATGTTGTTTTAAATAGTGCTTGTTTCCATTTTAAATTGGTTCGGTTTGTTATTTTACTTTTTCTCCTTGGTTGCCGTTCCGCTTTTAATCTTGTTAGATATAAATTTTGCTTTCACTTTTAAAAGATCCGCCTTAACAATTTGTTAGACCACTGTGAACCATGAGAAAAAAATTTAAAACGTAATATTAACAGATTTTTTTTAACTCAGCTCTTTCCAATTTGTATATATTTATTTTTTCTTCGCACCTTAGGTCTTGCTAATTAGGCAGTCACGAGGTAAAATATCAAGACGAAACTTATCAGAGCTAAGCAAAAAGTTTTGAAAAGAACAATTAAAAGTAAAGGATTAATCATAAAATGGAGATCTGGGCTTACATTATACTTTTAACTGACAATATACTCAGCTTGAACGACAGAGCTTTATCTATGTTTTAAAAACCAGAAGTATATAATGTCCAATTGCAAAGCTTCTGAAAACATATGTTCATGTTGCTTAAACTTAATTAAATTGCGTGCATGTCGGAAACAATTAGTCGCCCCTAGTCTGCATCGGCAAGTGGATCGCTTTCAACAGACACCACTCTCAATTTTCACACACTTAAGAAGTTTTAACGACAGAGCTTAATCTATGTTTAAAGACCCGGAAGTATGGCAATTCCTTATGGCAAAGCTTCTGATCTAACGGTAGAGAAAGTGAAAGTGTGATGAAATTAAAAACAATGTGTAATATAAGTAAGTTTTCCAATATAAAAACAAAATGCATATAAAATTGCCTACATGTACAAACAGCAACAATTAATCTTCGTTGTTGTTGTACTCATCAAATCGATTTGAACAGACAACAGAACGTATTTTATATTTCAAGAACCAGAAGTATGGCAACAATTAATTGAAAGGATTCTGATCTTAACTAAAGATTGAAGTATTTATTTACTAAAAACACATAACAAAATCAAAAGGGAGAACTCACCCAAAACAATTGTCGCATGTTGCTAAAATGCATTCAAAATTGCGTTCATGTCGGAAGTTTGATCAAAGTTCAAAATATTGTGTATGACATCTTATTATCCACCATGACCGGCATTGACTACACCAGTTTTGTCCAAGAATGGAGCACCCGCTATGCGCTTTTTTGGATCTTGAAATAATTGACAATTCACAAAAACAGTGTCCACCTTGGTGATGTGATCAATAAATAAAAAAAATAATTTGATGCGAGTTACTTCAGGCGTCCCACAATGGAGCCACCGTGGCCCTCCAGTCCTGACAGTCAGGTACGCAAATGACGTTTCGTTTTAGCGAAATTTCCTACAGTACAGACTGACAACCAGATCTAAATGCTTTTGAAGTATGGTGCTGTGAAAATCTTTTATATGTGTTGGATTCTGTTGACCTTTTATATTAATTAAAGATATTGGATTACTCGAGGTCATACGTTGGTTATATTTTAATTTCTTCTATGACACAACGTTTTTTTACTTAACTGCCATCACAATTGCACTCACTGGGGAGTGAACCCGACCATGATAGGACTAGCTTGTTTCATCTGCATGTCATCACAGACTTATCAGCTATCTACGGTGATGGAAGCAGAGCGTCAGAAACTTCTCAATGTTACGATCAGAGATGCTTTTTTTGCAATTTTTGGTTGGCAAACGTTATTTGTTTTTACATAGATGGAGTTCTGTCTTTAGAGCTTCTATTAGTGTGTGAAAGTTTCAGTTTCCAATACGCAGACTAGTAAATACAACCATAGTTAAAGATTGCTAATTAAGAAGGGCGGTTCTGCGCGAATGAGAAGACTTTGGGTTTTGTGGGGCTATGATCGTCACGATTTATTTCTAAAATTTGACCAAATACTAAGTAGTTAAATTCTTATAACGAAAGCATAAGGTTTGCTAGCTCTGAAAGTGCTGACCCGGAGCTCCGTGCTGCCGCTGCACAGTGGGCGAATTGACTGATTTAGCGGCGCTTTATTAATAACTTCTGCTAAACGTGTACTATTTTGGTATGAATAGTTTTATTTTCTAGATAAAAATACCTCTTATCAGAAGAAGTATGTAAATAATTTTATGTTTCAGTGAAAAAACAAAAAAAAAATTTTTAATATCGTCAAAATTTATTTTAATTGATATTTCGCCACTTTTGACCGATTCAAAGATATTTATTGATCAATTTTCAGAAGTTTGGTCACTGGGACTGGCAAAATTTCATTTGGTGCTGTCTACTGTCCACCTGGTCACCGCCTTTCTTGGACGACTGAGGAATATCTGCGTCTATATGGCTCTGTAGGTAGCCGCTTTCTCATTGGAGGGGATTGGAATGTGCACTACAGTTTCATGGGGGGTGCAGGCGATCATGCCCTCGGGGAAACACCCTAATGCCAGTTATTGTTGACTCAAATAGGCAGATTTTGGCTACTGGCGGAACCTCTCATTTTCCTGATAAATGACCACCTCCCGACGGGCATTGATTTTTCAGTGTACAAAGGCATCACGTGCAACCACTTTACAATCTCAGAGTGCCCGGGACTTTCCTCTGATCATATTCCGCTCCTGATATATTTTTGCGTGGCTGCCTATACGATCGTTACCAAATCCAGGCTTCTTCCTCGGGGTTCGGATCTAAAAAGATTCAGTGCCCAACTTACTGCTCTGACTCAGGCATCACCTTCTCTTCTTTCTGTGAACGACATAGATTTCTTTGCTGAGGTCTTAGTGAACAGATCCATCAAGCTGCCCCTCCTTCCAGAAGTATACCTATTCCTCCTCCATCTTGCGCTTATACAAAGCTAGAAATCGCTACCTTGGCCAGAAAAATGTCTGGATGAGGACGAGGCATACCATCGATATGGCAAGGTTGAAGGCTACTGTGTCAGAGCTAAGACAGGCCTTTGACAGGGTTTGGCACGAAGGACTGTTCTACAAGCTAATGCAGCTTTTGCCTGAAAGACTTAGCTTTTGCCTGAATCTTATTGCATCGTTCTTAGATAGTAGGGACTTTGCTGTAGATATTCGTGGACACCGTTCTGGACTTCGCCCAATTCGTGCTGGTATCCCGCAGGTCTGGTCCTGTATACAACTTACAATTCCAAACCCAATTGCTCGTGGTACACTCCTGGCCACGTATATAGAGGATACTGCATTTCTTGCAGCTGGTAGCACCATTTGAGGCAATTGGATTTGGCATCGCCCCAGTTCGTTTGCAGCTCTCAGGAGTGGAAAGCTTCCACTGGAAATGATGACCAATCCATCAACCAGCCAACGAAACAATCATCGATCGGCCTACTATAGCTCCCCCAGAGCATCAGCGTAGAACAGGCTGTCTCAGTTAAACTTGACCTCTTAGAAAGCACACAAGATCTCATTCTCGAAACTAAAATAAGTTAGATTTACCAATAGCAAATGTGTTACATCCTGGGCTTAATTTCTTTTGTATTCATTAATCTTTTTTTGTTTAATTAAATTAAATTAATTTAATTTCTTTAATTACCTATACCATGAACACATATAAAACAAGAGAGAACGCTATAGTCGAGTGCCTCGACTATTAGATATCCGTTACTCAGCTAAACAACTTTAGATTTTGCATTAACATAATGTGAATTAGAGTTACCACAGGAAAAAAGGACACAAAGTTCAAATTATCAATTTGAATTAGGCGATCTCTTAGTGCTAGCAGCTTTAAAGCACGAGCATCAGCACCAGCGCTGCTTTAGCGCAGGCAGCTTTTGTCCTGCACCAGCATACACGCCATTGTTTGACTTAGACCTCCAATTTGGCTAACTTGATTTGATTTGCATAATTCTGCGGATATAGTTCGGTATTGACAAATGAAAACCATCGCAATTTCCTTTAATAGAAATCCTTATCGAGAATTAACGTTGACTCTGTTGAGCACCTTGGCCAGCTGTTCCAAAGTCATCCGTTAGATGGCGCGATTGTATTGCGCGGAAATGTAGGCGCTAGCCAGGCTTAAGCGTTTAATGAGTTTTTGGGCGTTAGAGTGGGCGTGGCAAAATTTTATTAGGCCAATCGATAGGTATTAATGAAACAAGCTGTGGCCACAGCTTGTGGCTTGTGGGCGTCAGAGGGGGCGTGGCACCATTTTGAAACAAACTTGCGCTGCGTTTCCGAGATCTCAGCGTTCATACGGACAGACAGACGGACAGACAGACGGACAGACAGACGGACAGACGGACAGACAGACGGACAGACAGACGGACAGACGGAGAGACGGACAGACGGACATGGCTAGATCGACTCGGCTAGTGATCCTGAACAAGAATATATATACTTTATAGGGTCGGAAACGCTTCCTTCTACCTGTTACATACTTTTGCACGAATACAATATACCCTTTTACTCTACGAGTAACGGGTATAATTAAGAAGGATAACAAAGTCTGCGAATAGAAATAGCTGTAAAATCAATGAAAATAAGTCAAAAACGAAGACGGAAGCTAACTTAAGTTGTAATACCCTTGCAGACTTTGCCGAAATTGCTAAAATAGATAAAGTAGCGCAAACAATAAGGTATACATAAATAAATTAGATTTGCATAGTTTCATGTCAATAGCTTCATATAAAAATAGAAAAAAAGGGATATTTTGCCGCCTTTAAAAATTGTTACTACATAATCGTCTTTGACTTTCAAAGTGAACGGTCGTGTTTTTTTTTCTGCGCTTCGAATTTTGCATTTTGTTTTCGTTTATTCCCATCGGTGGGTTTTATCAAAACAATTTTAATTCTCTTCCGGTTTATAAACATAAATTTAAACTCCGTTCGCTTCGCGAGTGTACTTTGTATTTAATACTAATAAATTGTTTTAGTTTTTCGTAATTCTTATCTGTGTTTTCTTTTCTTATATCCCCGCCTGTTTCTCTTTTGTGCATGCACTTTAACTTATTTACGCTCCCGCTCTCTTGCTCTCTTTGCTTTGAAAGTTCTAAGCGTGCAGTTTCTGCGCTCTTGCGGTACCTATAACTGCTCGCTTATAAATTTCAATTCGCCTTCTTGGTACAGTGGTAAATAAATAAAATGAATAATAAAAATTTAGTCTGCTTCTGCAAAAAATGCAGCCTCGTAATCAAGGCTGACCAGTCTAATATGACTTGCTGGCTGTGTGAAAATATGGTGCACACCAAGTGCGCCGGTTTTACTGGCCGGACAAGTGATGACCTTTCAAAGGGGCCCAATTTGCAGTTTTGTTGTGACGCTTGTGTCGAGGTTGCGAACGAATGAAATCGTTCATGCGCCAAACTAAAGGCGGCCTAATGGGGCTGATTAGCTGTTTCGGAGTGGCTAGAGATAGTTTTCGCCGAGCTGATGATCTCCTCTCTGCGCTGGACTCGCAGTTTAATAGTCGAAAGCTATTAGAAGAGTCCCCTAAGCGCAAAAAGGCCGCTGGTGGTAAGGAGCAAAAGGGAAACACCCCGCAACCGAAATCAAAAGAACAACAGAGCATTCCGGCGGATCAGCAGCTGATTTCAGCAAACCCTCAAATGTTGCTAAGATCAGCAGCTAAAAAAGATTCGGTATCCGAACAATCCGTTACAGAATGCATGCAACCAGGGACTTCTAAGAATTCCGATTTGTCCGTGGTGGTTTCACAATTAGTGGATCCACCTATCTCTCAGAATGTAGCATCTCCACCACAAGGGACTACTGAGTCCGGACAACCGGCTCAAGTTGGTTTTGCAGAAACAATGTCTGCTCCACCAAAATCCCTTTTAGTGGTTCCACTAAAGAAACAAATTTTCGTTTCTCGGCTTTCCCCTGATCAAACATCTTCTGATGTATTGTCTTATATACAAGACAAAACTAAAGCCGATTGTAATAGTGTAAAGGTGGAAAAGTTTAAGTTTTCTTTTGCTAGAGACATTTCATCTTTCAAGATAACTGTCCCTAACGAGCTTTTTGAAGCCATATGCTCGGGCGACTTTTGGCCGGATAATATGTTTGTAAAAGAGTTCGAGGCTAAGATAAAGAAGAAGGGGCCCGTGGGAGTAAAACTTCCTAGTCGAGGCCAAACCAGTGTACCAATTTCAAAAAACTAACTTCTAGCCTTCTTCTTTCCTATCAGAATGCAAGAGGTTTGCGTAGCAAACTCACTAAATTGTATTCTGATAGCCTTTCCTTTGCATCTCATATTATTGTATTCACAGAAACCTGGTTAAAGCCGGAGATCTTTAGCTCCGAAGTTTTTCCAGGTAAGTACACAATATATAGGTATGACCGTCCCTCTAGACGGGGAGGTGGAGTCTTAATTGGAGTTGATTCAAACTTCCCGTCTGAGGAGTTATTTTTTGATGAATTCAATACCATTGAATTTATTTGTGTAAAGTTATCGCTTCCTGGTAACTTTATATACATAACTTGCTCATATATTCCGCCGTTGTCTGAACTTCCTGATTATTTAAATCACCTATCCGTTATTAAGTCCGTTGCAAATAAGCTTTCCGATAGGGATCAATTGATAGTTCTAGGTGATTTTAATATACCAGGAGTTACTTGGTCCACTGAGGATGGATCGAATGTCTTACTACCTATAGCACAGCATGATTTTATTGATGGCCTGCTTGACATATCTCTATCTCAAGTAAACCATGTTCGAAATTCATTAGGTCGCCTACTTGATTTGTTTTTTGTATCAAATCCTGAAGGTGTGTTTCTGTCCAGAGTAGCACCACTCACGCAACCTGACGATCCATATCACCCAACAATCGAACTTTCATTTGATACGGGTAGAGTTATAGAAGAAAAATCAGAAAAATCCAAAAGAAATGCATTGTTTTCGCAAGGCAGACTCTCTGAGGCTAAATAATTTTATTTCTGGCTTTAATTGGTCTGATCTTTACTTATGCAATAATATGTCCGATGCAGTTAATGTTTTTTACACTGCAATAAACTCATTTTTTAATTCCTGTGTTCCGTGGTACTATCCGTCAACTTCCAATAAATCACCTTGGTTTAGCAAAGAGTTGACACACTTAAGAAATGTAAAGTCCAGACTTTTTAGGAAATATAAAAATACCGGTTCTCAATCTGTTTTTACTAGATATTTAAGTGCTCGGTCAAGATTTACCGTGCTTAATGCTCAGTGTTATAATAGTTACTTAAACCGTTGTAAGGTCCAGTTCTCTCAGGACCCGAAACAGTTTTATAATTTTGTTAACACCAAGCGTAAATCTAATTCTTTTCCTTCCTCGCTGTCGTTCGAAAACATGACGGCAACCACAGATCAGGCAATAGCCGATTTATTTGCCCAATTTTTTCAAACGACTTACTCTACTTTAGATTATTCATCACAGCCTTATTCTTACACCATGTCCAAGTCAAACCTCATATTCTGTCCCATTTTTACAGAAAGCTCTCTTCTTTTGGATCTTCTTCGTATTAAGCCTGTTTATTCGTCAGGGCCCGATGGTATTCCTGGGTGCGTGCTTAGGTATTGCGCTAAGGCCCTGTGCAAACCTCTTCACAAGTTGTTTACCTTATCTCTAGAAACCTCCCAATTCCCAAATATTTGGAAGGAATCATTTGTTATTCCTCTTTTCAAAAAAGGTAACAAGTTAGAAGCCAGTAACTACAGAGGTATTTCTAAGTTGTCAGCTATTCCTAAGCTTTCTGAAAAAACTATTACTCCTCATTTGCAGCACCTTTGCAGATCAATCATTTCTCCGTGTCAACACGGATTTATAAAACGTAGATCCACAATCACAAACCTTCTAGAGCTCACTTCATTTGTGATAAAAGGCTTCAATAGTAGTTTTCAAACAGACGTCATTTACACTGACTTTAGTAAAGCATTTGACTCTGTAAATCACTTACTTCTCATTCAAAAACTTGACCTTTTAGGTTTTCCAGTTGATCTGCTTAAATGGATTTCAAGTTATCTAAATGGCAGGTCACAAAGGGTCCTTTTTAAAAATTCAATTTCTGAAATTCTCCGTGTTACCTCCGGTGTCCCACAAGGGAGCCATCTGGGTCCGTTACTTTTTACATTATTTATTAACGATCTTCCCTCAATTATAAGTCATTCTCGCGTACTTATGTACGCAGATGATGTTAAGTTGTGCCTGTAGTACAAGGACATTTTCTGCCATTTAGACTTGCAATCCGATCTAGATAATTTTCAAAACTGGTGCCGAGATAATTTACTAAATTTAAACGGTTCCAAGTGCAAGCTGATGACTTTTTATCGGGCCAATCCGATATACGCGACTTACACGTTAAGTGGCAGCTCTTTGGATAGAATAACTCTTGTAAACGATCTTGGCGTTCTCTTGGACCCTAAACTAAAATTTTCTAATCACATTTCGTCTATGGTTAATAAAGCCAGAGGAGTGCTTGGATTTATTAAAAGGTGGTCAAAAGAATTCGATGATCCTTATTTGACTAAAACTTTATTTATTTCGCTAGTCCGTCCGATTCTGGAGTATGGGTCTCTCGTCTGGAGTCCACAATACGGAATACATATTGGTCGTATTGAATCTGTACAAAAAAACTTCCTTCTTTTTGCTTTACGGCGCCTAAACTGGGATGCAAATCTTATCTTACCTTCTTATTCTAGTACACTTCTTTTGATTAATTTACCATCCCTAGCCAACCGTAGAACGATGCTTGGTACTATCTTTATTTATAACCTTATACATGGTGATATTGACTGCCCCGATTTGTTAAGTCGGCTAAACTTTTCTGTGCCAAGTAGATTAACTAGAAATTATTTTCCCCTAATTTTAAATCATTGTAGATCTAACTATGCCTTGCATGAGCCTTTCAGAGTACTATGTTCTGACTATAATAGACTTTTTCCTGTAATATCAAATCTTGACTCTCTGCCGCTCCTAAAACGATTGATACTTGCTTCATTGGCACAAAATTGATCTAACTATTACTTTTGTTCCCCGGACCTTTACCTTTATTTTCCTATCTCGCGTCTATCTTATCGCGAATCGTGCCGTACGATACACGGCTGCGCCCCTCGGTCGGTTGGGCGGGTAAGTGGGCCGTGGGACCCCGCGCGAAAAAAAAAAAAAAAAAAAAAATAGTTTCATGTCAATAGCTTTTATACTGCAAAAACGTCATATAAAGATAGAAAAAAAGGGATATTTTGCCGCCTTTAACAATATTTACTACGGAAGCTATAAGATATAGACGTCCGATTGGCAAGCGCTTTTACCATGATCAAGGTATGCGTAAATAAATATGACTTGGAATAATTTATGTCTATAGCTTATACACTGCGCGAAATATTCTGAAAAACATCAAATTTGGACCGATTTCACCCTATTGTTCCTATGGGAGCTATAGGATATAGACGTTCGATCGGCACTCTTTTACCTTGATCAAGGAATCTATAAAAAAATACGATTTGGAAAGATTCATTTCAATAGCTTAAATACTTTGCAAAATATCCTGAAAATCATAAAATTTTAGCCGATTTCACCCTATTGGTCCTATGGGAGCTATAGGATATAGACGTCCGATCGGTCGCGCTGATCAAGGTATGCAAAAAAAAATATGATTCTAAAATATTCTTGTCAATAGCTTATACGCGAAATACTGAAAAACCTCAGGATATAGTCGTACGATCAGCACGCGCTTTTACCATCGATTCTTGCAAGGTATATCCGATTGTTCCTATGGGAGCTATTGGATATAGACGTCCGAAAATTCGATTTGGAAAGATTCATGTCAATAGCGTTTACACTGCGCGAAATATCATCAAATCTTGCAAGGTATATCCGATTTTTCCTAAGGGAGCTTTTATATATATACTTTATGGGGTCGGATACGTCTCATTCACTGCGTTACAAACTTCTGACCAAAATTATAATACCCTCTGTAAGGGTATAAGAATGTATAATGTTAGCCAAAGCATTAACCAATGCCTAAATCAATTAAATAGAATAAAATTAGATCGCCCGATTGCCAAACCAAATTAGAGTACATAGGATAATACCAAAACGCGGGTTAACGTGAAAAAAAAGCGGAAAGTGTAAAGGCCGTTGCGAAAATGAGCAGAAGTGCATTAAACCGGGATAGAGTTTCACTGAACTGCAAATTGTTTTGATAACAGAGCTGCATGTGTTTGTGAACTGAGCCAATCGGCAGTTGCATTCTGGAGAGCGACATATGATGATAGCGATGTTCGCTCCCATTTCGTGTGTTCCAAGACGAAATGTACCCCTATGAAGACGATGACGATCCCGCGCCTGGAGCTCTAAGCAGCTGTACCCGGAACCAGGCTGATGGACACCGTAAGACGAGAGCACGACATAAGGATCATCTGGACTGACTCTAAAACCGTTCTGCACTGGATAAGCAGCACCCACCGGCGGTACAAGAATCTACGGAGGTGTGCCAATGGAGGTGGATACCGTCTGCCAAAAACGTGGCAGATGACGTGACGCCATGTAGACCTTAGCCAAGGCTCGAGGTGGATGAGCATTCCTACGGTCGGTAGAACAGTGGCCCAAACCTTCTTCGAGCGATCGCAGCTGTTCAAACTGCACAGAAGAAGACATGCCGTGTGAGTTTACACTCGCAATAGCAAACGAGTTAATATCTTTGCATAGATTTTCGAATTATAATCGATTGGTCAGGACCACAGCGTGGGTCCTACGGTTCATACGGCGGTGCCGTGGATTACTTGACGAGGGTGAGGCATACGGCCTTACCGCTACAGAGTGTGCCAAGGCAGAGCGGAAATTGATCCGGCGCGCCCAGGCTGACACGTTCGCGAATGAAGTTCAAGGAAAGACGGTGGCGTTTTACTGAGTGTTCGACGAACTGCAATGTATGCAAAGTCCGGCGATTGTGAGCAATTGTGACTCGCTGTACGTGACGATTGGACGTCGAACCGAGAACCGTGGAGATGACCCACGATTTGTCAACAGATTCCTGCATCATCGCTATGAGGAACGTCATGTGCCGCCGAGGACCGGTAGTCAGATTGAGAAGCGACAACGGGAAGAACTTTATGGGAGCCGATCGTGAAGCTAGGAAGTACGACGAAGTCTTCGAACCAGAAAGAGTTCAGGAAGAGCTGCCTGTCAAAGGAATCGAATGGATCTTCAACTGTTCCGCGAACCCTACTGCTGGATGCATCTGGGAAAGAATGTGAAGAAGGTGCTCGCGCATACAGTGAAGGAGGTGGCTCCCAAGGAACACTTCTTGAAGAGTTTCCTTATTGAAGCGGAGAATATTGTTAATTCTCGTCCGCTTACCCACCTACCAGTGACGGTGGATCAGGAGGCCCCGGTTCTGGAAACGTTGGGTACACGAGTATCTACCGACACTCGTGCGTAGAGAGAAGTGGAGCGAGCATGTCAAGCCTATGAGACCAGGGAATCACGTCTACATCCGTGACACGGCCATTTCTCCCCGAGAATGAAAAATAGAGCAGATGGAGCACCACGACGACCAGCGGTGCGCATTGCCAGTGCCGATAGAGCGAACTTAATTATGCGTCACATGTCACATGGAGCCAAATCAGGAGAATACGGTGGTTGCGGAACGATATGCGTCGAATTCTTGGCGATTTGGTCACGAAGAACGAGTGCAGAAATTGAGCGTTTTCGGTACCAAACGAGATTTGACTTTTCAAAGGCCCAAATGGTTTTCACAGATCCTTCTGATAGTCCGATCATATCAGTAAGGTCTCTAACTGTCAACCGACGATTTTTGAGCACTAATTCCTTCACTTCATTGACGTGTTGGTCATCTGTTGACGTCGATAGTCGTCCGGAGCGCTCCAAGTCATCAACACGTTCCCGACCCTCTTTGAAGTCTTTGTACCACTTATAAACATTTTTCTGGGACATGATAGAATCACCAAAGGCCTTCCGCAACATCCTCAACGTTTCCGCAGCCGAAATTTCATTCCGCAAACAAAATTCGATGGCACTTCTCTGCTCAATTAAATCAGACATTGTAGAAATCGACAAATGCACTCTTGATCGTTTGGTAAACACAAGCGTAAATATAGTACTGATACTGACATTGACATGAAATTACCGCCAGATGTCATCAACAGTCCTGCCAAATCAAGAAAAAAAGAACTAAACCGCCATCTTAAGCCCGCGAATTTTAAATTGAAAATTCACTTTACTTTTTGCCCAAAGTGGTATGTATGTTAATGAGATTATGTTGTAATCGCGATGCGGTCATATGATAAGATGAATTGTAAGCCAAAGCTCCCGCTTTGATTTATTCCGATTGGAGAGATCAAAGAGACTGGGTGGCTTATTTTAATTATTTCCATATATTTGGTTCAATTTAACCAAAAATTTTACGTCACTAATAGTGCCTTATAGACTTGTGGCGCGATAGTAAAATAAAGTAAATATAAATATTAAGCAAACCAATTTGGAATTTTACCTCAAAAATAAAACATTTTATATTTATATTTATATATATATTTAAAATAATACAATGAATTAAACACTAACATCAACAAAAAAATTCCGGAAACTCCACCAACAGGTGGTCTCGGAAGAGACTTTCTTTTGACAATAAGTAAATAGTATAATTAATATTAAATTAACAGAAATAGCAGTTTTCCAGTGAGCCCTACTATTATATAAAACATTTTTACAGTTTGTTGGATTTATCTATCGGGGAGATCGAGAATATGGTATCTTTTCAGTCTTCTTACTGTTAAACTGTTGTCTACTAGACTTAAGGCTAAATTATTTTCGTAGTTGTGGAGTTTGTCTATGTATTTCTTACCAAGTTTATTAATTTCTTCTTTTATGGTTGGAATATTAAGATCTCTGTGAATATTTGCATTAGATTCGAAAAAAGGAGCATTGACAAATTGTTGCAAAGGTTTTGATTAGTAACGCTGAAGTATCTCAATATTTGAGTTGCTAGCAGTTTCCCAAAGCTGTATAGCGTAGATCCAAACAGGCTTAAGTATGGATTTGTAGAGGCGAGTTTTGTTTTCCAAAGTGGCTTCTGATTTTCGACTTATCAGCGTGGACATTTTTAGTGTTTTAAATCTGAGTTGCTGACATTTCCCTTTAATGTGATCTTTCCATGTTAATCTGCGGTCGAGATGCTGAGATACTTCACGAATTTACTTTATATAAGCATCGTATAAGCATCTTTTAGTTAGATATGATTTGATTAATAAATAAATAATATACCCACGGAGCTATAAAATAATATAATATTCGAAAAAATCTAACTATAGATATTTGTGGGAAATTGTTAAGAAAAAATGAGGTCATGTGGATTTTTCAATAAATTTGTTGATCGTTCCTATATTGTTGAGCCGTAGTGGCCTGGTTCAGGGTCAGCTCCAGGAAAGAAACCAAAAAACGCACTTCGTGCCCATACATATATTCTTTGTTCGACGGGTAGAATATAACAACACATCGTATTGATTTTCAAAACGCAGTGGAGAGCGGAAAGCTGTGCTGGAGTGGAGAGCGGAGAGCCGGGAATAACTCTTCGTGGCCTGAACATTCCGCCCCCCTTGTAAGCTTTCGTCGACCATTGCAAATCCCGGTTGATTCACATAGGGAACGTGTCCACCCCGAGGAAGAATGTGAAAGATATGCTGAAGCAAGCGTTGGGCGCTTTATCGGATTTTCCAGGTGCAACTATAGGTGGATAAATTTATTGAATAAGATTGGAAGATTTCACTGCAGAAGGACGGCTTTGGTTATAAGGCGTTTGATAGTCCCGCGTACCGCCCGGATGTCTGCTATGCGGACGTTGCAACCTGCTCCTGGAAAGACAGAATCAATTCATCCCTGATGATTTGCATTTGTGGAGCTCCCTTAGGAATTCTTTCTTTAATCGCCCACAAAACTCAATCAGTAGTATCTTCTGACAAAGGAGAAAGGGGCTCGAATTTAGGCAATCTACAATCTTCGCTAAAGGCGAATCGAGTTCTTCGTAAGTGTATTTTTAAGAGGCTGTGGTCTTATAGAATAACGATTTAAACTTTTAATCTTAGCTCCCCTCCCATGTGGGGCGCTTCCGGAGGTATAACATGTTTATTGAGCTGCGGATGAATATAGGCATCAGTCACAGACGTAATGTGGCAGCATCAACGAAGGTTTTGGCGGTCTCAGAGTGAACTTATCGCGTACACCCCCTCCTGAAAACAAACCGAGCGAAACTTCTCGGTCGTAAACTCGGATGTAGGCTCAAAATGTAATACATACCCATTTAACAAACACATGCTCTAACGGTATAAATTTTAATATTGAATGGCCGACATAGTCCATCACTGCTTACGTGAAAACCCGTGAGAACGATCCTCGTATTTTTGGAAAGGTAGAGTACTCCAAATGGAGTACAATAGAGTACTCAGCTGCAAAATAGGCTGCCCTTTTCTTGTATACAACGAACACTTTGGAGTACTATACTACTGCTTTCAAAAATTGTTTTATGAATTGAGGAAGAAGTCGAGACAATAGATAATATTATGGAAAATAAATATGGAACATAACAATATAATAACGATTTAGCGTCGCTTGTGAACAGTTCTGTTTACCTTTGTGCTCTGAGTTTTTGTATTTTTTCAGTGATTTTGTGAGAGTGTTTTGTGTTTATTTATTTACAAAGCTTAACTTAAGATCTGTGTTAGAAATTTTAAATAGATCTCCCAGTAAACGGGTATGTGTTTATAATTGTTTTAACATTTCTATTAGATTTGTTTAATCTCGTAGCTTTTTTAGTGTAATTTACGCTCTCTATACTTGCTAGAACTCGTTTACTCCCTCTCAATCTCTCCCGCTCTATTTTATAACTGTAATTTACTCTCTATGAACTTCTGGTACACTTTTTCGTTTATTTCTCTAACTCTCTCTCTCTCTCGCATGCTTTACATTGCATTTGTTTATTGATTAAAGTTGTTGTGTTGCACAAGCCACGCTCAGTCGATATAAAATTTATTCTCTCGTGCTCTCTTTATTCTATTTAATTCGTGATCTCGCGCTCTTACTTTTTTCGTGTTTTGTCCCCTTGTTGTTTTTGGATTTGATCCCAGTGCCAAATTTACTTTGAGGTATTTTTCATATTCTTATTTTTTTATTTGCTTTAAACTGTCTCTTATAAAAAAAATTGTACTCTTGCGTCTTCAACTAAAGACCCTTTTATTTTTTGCTGGCTCTGCGATTCGATGATGCACGTTAAATGTGCAAGATTTACTGGCAGAGTCAAAGATTTCATTGATCTTAATTCTGGTCTCATGTGGTCATGTGGGTCCTGCAAGGAAATGGTTGTTGAGATGAGCGGCTTTATGAAGCAGACTCGAGACAGCCTATTGAATATCTCAGGAGCTTTTAAACAACTCAATGAGGGGTTCAATTCCTTCTGTGCCCAGTTTAATAATAAAAAATTATTAACCGAGTCGCCTAAACGTAAAAAAGCCAGTTTAACCGCCGTTAATATGATTGTGGAATCCACCCCAAATCCGAACTTGGTAGCAGCAGTTTCTGTTGACACAGGGGTAAATGAACCACTAAAAAGTTTATTCTTGGCGTATCAAAATGTTAGGGGACTAAATATGAAGCTACACAAGCTTTATGCCGACTCCTCTGCATTCACCGAAGATATTTTGGCTTTTACGGAAACTTGGCTAAAACCAGAGATATCTTATTCTGAAGTTCGGTCAAATAACTTTAATACTTATAGGACCGATCGCCCCTCACGTAGGGGGGGCGGTGTACTGATTGCCGTTACCTCTAGCCTAACATCCGAAAGAATTCTCACTCATATCCCAAACGAAATTGAATTTGTAAGTGTGAAAGTTTCCATGCAATCTTTATCTATTTTTGTTACATGTTCCTATATTCCACCTGGCTCTGATCTAGTAATTTATGAGCACCATCTGTCCGCAATAAAATCCGTACTATCCCTTCTTTCTAACAGAGACCTTTTGATTGTTTTGGGTGACTTTAATATACCTGATATCTCTTGGTCTCCTCCCACTGACTCACTTGTCGCTATACCTTTATCCGCCCAAGATTTTGTAGATGGCCTTTTAGAATTATCGTTACAGCAAGTAAGCTTTATACGAAATTCTTTAAATAGACAATTAGATCTTGTGTTTGTTTCAGACCCGTCCGAGGTCACGGTATGTAGAATTGACGCTCTTGTTGTACCTGAAGACCGATATCATCCAACAATGGAATTGACAATTTGCCTCCCCTGCTCTGATACCCTCTCTCCTTTAGTGCCCCCAACTAAAATGAGATGTTTTCGTAAATGTGACTATAATAAACTTAACGATATGATTTCTCATTATAATTGGACAGACTTGTACAATTGTACAGACATTGAAAGTGCCACTGAACTATTCTATATAGCGTTAAATACTTTTTTTAATGAATGCGTTCCTGATAGGTTTCCTTTAAACCTAAACAGGACTCCTTGGTTTACCAATGCGCTTCAAAGACTTAAAAACCTTAAATCAAATACTTATAAAAAGTATAAAAAATCGGGTAAGCCAGTCAGATTTTTCGAAATATGTAGTGGATCGGATTTTAATGTTCTCAACAGTCATTGCTATTCTATGTATCTAAATCGATGTAAATTTGAATTTTCAAATGATCCGAAACAGTTTTTCAACTTTGTTAATCGGCATTGCCTTCATCGGCACGTCTAAACTCAACGGAAGCATCGACGGATTCTGACATTGCTGATTTATTTGCTGAGTTTTTCCAAACCACTTATAGTTCGTCAGCTTGGTCAAATTCTAACTACCCTAATCCCTTAAATAGGGCAAATTGTTTTTTTACCCCTTTAATTACTGAAACTCTCTCTTAATAGATTTAGCAATAACAACGCCGACTTATTCTCCCGGTCCAGATGGACTTCCATGATATGTGCTCAAGTTTTGTGCGACAACCATTTGTAAACCGACTCTTAAGCTTTTTAGTTTGTCTATTTCATCATCAGTTTTTCCAACTATCTGGAAGGACTCTTTTATTCTTCCACTTCATAAAAAGGGTGCGAAGGCTGATGCCAAGAATTATAGAGGTATTTCCAAATTGCCGGCAATTCCCAAAGCATTTGAACGTATTATCACTTCTCATTTGCAACATTTATGTTCCTCGCTTATATCACCGTGTCAGCATGGTTTTGTTAAGCGAAGATCGACCACCACCAACCTTCTTGAATTGTCATCTATTGTAATAAATGGATTTCAGAAAAAACCCAGACTGACGTTATATATACAGATTTTAGTAAGGCCTTTGACTCCGTCAACCACTCTCTTCTCTTATTCAAATTAGATCTGCTTGGGTTTCCTGGTAATCTATTAACTTGGATTTCAAGTTACTTGAGTGGTAGGGCTCAGAGGGTTATATTCAAGAATGCTGTTTCAAAATTGATCTACGTGACATCTGGAGTCCCTCAGGGAAGTCATCTGGGCCCTTTGCTGTTTACTTTGTTTATCAACGATCTTCCCTCTATCATAACACATTCTCGTGTACTAATGTATGCTGATGATGTTAAGCTTTGTTTATCATATAATGATATAGCGTCGGGATTTAACTTACAGTCAGATATTGATTGTTTTCATGAATGGTGTGAGTACAACCTTTTAAAGTTGAACTACCTTTAATGCAACGTTATGACTTTTTATAGGGGTACTCCTACGTTTATTAGTTACTTTCTTGAAAATACGTCACTCGACCGTATATATTCAGTTAACGATCTAGGCGTTCTTCTGGACCCTAAACTTCAATTTGACTGCCACATAATGTCCACTGTTAATAAAGCCATGAGTGGTCTTGGCTTTATAAAGCGATGGTCAAAAGAATTTGATGACCCTTATACGACCAAATTATTGTTTACCTCCCTTGTCCGTCCTATTTTGGAATATTGTTCATCGGTTTGGAGTCAACAATATCAAGTGCACATTGACCGTATTGAGTTGGTACAAAAAAAATTTCTTCCATTTGCCCTTCGTAGTTTGAACTGGGATCAAAACGTAAGGCTACCTTCCTACCAGAGTAGATTACTGTTGCTTAATTTACCTACACTTGTAAATCGTAGAAAAATGATTGGTACTATTTTTAAGCAAAATCTTATTAGAGGTTATATTGATTCTGCAGAACTTGTAAACCGCCTAACTTTCAATGTTCCTGTTAGACTAACACGAAATTATATCCCTCTAAATTTGCCACGATGTTTATCAAATTTTTGTCTGCACGAGCCCTTTCGCGTTCTATGTAATACTTATAACAACCTTTATCATCTAATTTGCATTTCCACTTCTATCCCGTTATTAAAAACTAATATTTTAACTCATTTGCTTTTCTCTTAATTGTGCCTTTTATTTTCACTTGTGTCTGGTCTCTATTTAATTTATGTATTTTCCTCGCGAACTCGCATTTTTTGCCCAAATTGATAATAGTGCGTAACAAGCACGTGCTTGGTGTCGTTGGGCCACTTGTTTGTACTGCTCGTAGTGTATATAATAGTGAATAATAATAGCTTGCGGAATCGTGGGTAGAAATAACTTCTCCCATGTGGTTCAGATGAAGAATTCTTGAATAACTCAGTCGTGTCTTATTTTTAGTGTAATGACTCTTTTCCCAAAAATTAAGACAATGCAGAGTTCCTATAGTAACCTAACCCTGAACTGGGGTGTTCTGGTTCGCGAAAAGGCGGGGTTACAACTGCTCTCATCTTTCCTGGTCGTTCGGAGAAATTTCTCTTCGGTGACAAAATCGGCTTCTTTTAAAAACTTAGTTAGTATATCCTCCACCTCCCAGATTTTTTTGGAGTTTGTGTAACGCACTTTCGTACGCGTGTGAAATTCACTGCGAGAAAGTAAAAATCCTATTCTGTGCGGGAGCGGGCACTGGGCCGATGAGCACCAGCCACCACTATAATCGACTGTTGCGCGAGGAGAGAGCCACAGATGTTGGATTTAGCATCAGGTAGGAGTACTGACGGTACCTACCAGAACATATATTTGTGCGAACTCATAAAACTTTGAATCCGCCAATTGTAAGTCGAAACAAGAAAGGAAAGCTAACTTCGGGCGGAGCCGAAGTTGATATACCCTTGCAGAATATGCTGCAAATTATATTCTAAATACTCATAAAAAATCCCAAATTCCCAACTTTACAAACACTAAAGTTATGGCATTTCCGATCGTTCAGTTATATGGCAGCTATAGGATATAGCCGTTCCGACTTATATACTGCGTGCAAAGGAAAGAAGGGTGTGTGCAGAGTTTCAATTCGATATCTTTAAAACTGAGAGACTAGTTCGCGTAGAAACAGACAGACGGACAGACTGACATGCTTATATCAACTCAGGAGGTGATCCTGATCAAGAATATATGTATATACTTTATAGGGTCGGAGATGTCTCCTTCACTGCGTTGCACACTTTTGACCAAAATTATAATACCCTCTGCAAGGGTATAAAGATCTCGTGGGGAATTTTGCGAAAGCCCACACTAGTCCGCAAAATTTCCTTTCGCTCGTTAACAATCATTTGGAGAAAACGTGGACATGTGCGTACTGGATGATTTTCCATTGAACATTACCGAAGTATGCTTCCCTTATTGTTTCTCTTACCATCGTATTCGTATTTTTGTAGAAGAGTACAAATATGCCCTCAGGCCAGAAACTGGCGGAACACACAGATGCAAAATGAGCATAAAGAATACCAATCTTAACTGATGATACTTTCCTAGCATAAGAAAATTTAAATTGTTCAACCTTCAAGTCATCACCTTACGAATCGTTGCAAAATATGGTGGCTTTCCACAAAAAATTAAAATTTGGAGCGTGAAATAGTCTTGAATTGTATTGCTTATAATGATTATTCCCACCCTTAAAAGCATTTTCTCCAAAGCAACCGGCAGGAAGTGCCAAAGATTCAATAATATTCGCACCGTGAACCAAAAGCTTGTGAGCTTCAGCGATAGTTAGATTCCAGGGATATTTATTTAACTGCAGAATAAGACTCTCCTCACAATATTTGTGAGTTTAAACTCACGTTAAATAACCAATAAAATAATTTGTAGTTAATTTTATTATAATTTTAGTTAATTCGGTGCAAAATCGGTCATTTTTAAAAATTTTTATTGGCGATATGGATAGCAACATTTAAACAACATGTGTGAATTTTTTCATCCAAAATTATTAAAAATTGAGTGATAGTTTATAATAATCAAAATATCAATATATTGATATTTTTTCCTAAAAATGATATATCACATCGTCTTTGACTTTCAAAGTGAACGGTCGTGTTTTTTTTCTGCGCATCGAATTTTGCATTTTGTTTTCGTTTATTCCCATCGGTGGGTTTTATCAAAACAATTTTAATTCTCTTCGGGTTTATTAAAACATAAATTTAAACTCCGTTCGCTTCGCGAGTGCACTTTGTATTTAATACTAATAAATTGTTTTTGTTTTTCGTAATTCTTATCTGTGTTTTCTTTTCTTATATCCCCGCCGTTTCTCTTTTGTGCATGCACTTTAACTTACTTACGCTCCCGCTCTCTTGCTCTCTTTGCTTTAAAAGTTCTAAGCGTGCAGTTTCTGCGTCTCTTGCGGTACTTATAACTGCTCGCTTATAAATTTCAATTCGCTTTCTTGGTACAGTGGTAAATAAATAAAATGAATAATAAAAATTTAGTCTGCTTCTGCAAAAAATGCAGCCTCGTAATCAGGGCTGACCAGTCTAATATGACTTGCTGGCTGTGTGAAAATATGGTGCACACCAAGTGCGCCGGTTTTACTGGCCGGACAAGTGATGACCTTTCAAAGGGGCCCAATTTGCAGTTTTGTTGTGACGCTTGTGTCGAGGTTGCGAACGAATGAAATCGTTCATGCGCCAAACTAAAGGCGGCCTAATGGGGCTGATTAGCTGTTTCGGAGTGGCTAGAGATAGTTTTCGCCGAGCTGATGATCTCCTCTCTGCGCTGGACTCGCAGTTTAATAGTCGAAAGCTATTAGAAGAGTCCCCTAAGCGCAAAAAGGCCGCTGGTGGTAAGGAGCAAAAGGGGAACACCCCGCAACCGAAATCAAAAGATCAACAGAGCATTCCGGCGGATCAGCAGCTGATTTCAGCAAACACTCAAATGTTGCTAAGATCAGCAGCTAAAAAGATTCGGTATCCGAACAATCCGTTACAGAATGCATGCAACCAGGGACTTCTAAGAATTCCGATTTGTCCGTGGTGGTTTCACAATTAGTGGATCCACCTATCTCTCAGAATGTAGCATCTCCACCACAAGGGACTACTGAGTCCGGACAACCGGCTCAAGTTGGTTTTGCAGAAACAATGTCTGCTCCACCAAAATCCCTTTTAGTGGTTCCACTAAAGAAACAAATTTTCGTTTCTCGGCTTTCCCCTGATCAAACATCTTCTGATGTATTGTCTTATATACAAGACAAAACTAAAAGCCGATTGTAATAGAGTAAAGGTGGAAAAGTTTAAGTTTTCTTTTGCTAGAGACATTTCATCTTTCAAGATAACTGTCCCTAACGAGCTTTTTGAAGCCATATGCTCGGGCGACTTTTGGCCGGATAATATGGTTGTAAAAGAGTTCGAGGCTAAGATAAAGAAGAAGGGGCCCGTGGAAGTAAAACTTCCAAGTCGAGGCCAAACCAGTGTACCAATTTCAAAAAACTAACTTCTAGCCTCCTTCTTTCCTATCAGAATGCAAGAGGTTTGCGTAGCAAACTCACTAAATTGTATTCTGATAGCCTTTCCTTTGCATCTAATATTATTGTGTTCACAGAAACCTGGTTAAAGCCGGAGATCTTTAGCTCCGAAGTTTTTCCAGGTAAGTACACAATATATAGGTATGACCGTCCCTCTAGACGGGGAGGTGGAGTCTTAATTGGAGTTGATTCAAACTTCCCGTCTGAGGAGTTATTTTTTGATGAATTCAATACCATTGAATTTATTTGTGTAAAGTTATCGCTTCCTGGTAACTTTATATACATAACTTGCTCATATATTCCGCCGTTGTCTGAACTTCCTGATTATTTAAATCACCTATCCGTTATTAAGTCCGTTGCAAATAAGCTTTCCGATAGGGATCAGATGATAGTTCTAGGTGATTTTAATATACCTGGAGTTACTTGGTCCACTGAGGATGGATCGAATGTCTTACTACCTATAGCACAGCATGATTTTATTGATGGCCTGCTTGACATATCTCTATCTCAAGTAAACCATGTTCGAAATTCATTAGGTCGCCTACTTGATTTGTGTTTTGTATCAAATCCTGAAGGTGTGTTTCTGTCCAGAGTAGCACCTCTCACGCAACCTGAAGATCCATATCACCCAACAATCGAACTTTCATTTTATACGGGCAGAGTTATAGAAGAAAAATCAGAAAAATCCAAACGAATGCATTGTTTTCGCAAGGCAGACTTTCTGAGGCTAAATAATTTTATTTCTGGCTTTAATTGGTCTGATCTTTACTTATGCATTAATATGTCCGATGCAGTTAATGTTTTTTACACTGCAATAAACTCATTTTTTAATTCCTGTGTTCCGTGGTACTATCCGTAAACTTCCAATAAATCACCTTGGTTTAGCAAAGAGTTGACACACTTAAGAAATGTAAAGTCCAGACTTTTTAGGAAATATAAAAATACCGGTTCTCAATCTGTTTTTACTAGATATTTAAGTGCTCGGTCAAGATTTACCGTGCTTAATGCTCAGTGTTATAATAGTTACTTAAACCGTTGTAAGGTCCAGTTCTCTCAGGACCCGAAACAGTTTTATAATTTTGTTAACACCAAGCGTAAATCTAATTCTTTTCCTTCCTCGCTGTCGTTCGAAAACATGACGGCAACCACAGATCAGGCAATAGCCGATTTATTTGCCCAATTTTTTCAAACGACTTACTCTACTTTAGATTATTCATCACAGCCTTATTCTTACACCATGTCCAAGTCAAACCTCATATTCTGTCCCACTTTAACAGAAAGCTCTCTTCTTTTGGATCTTCTTCGTATTAAGCCTGTTTATTCGCCAGGGCCCGATGGTATTCCTGGGTGCGTGCTTAGGTATTGCGCTAAGGCCCTGTGCAAACCTCTTCACAAGTTGTTTACCTTATCTCTAGAAACTTCCCAATTCCCAAATATTTGGAAGGAATTATTTGTTATTCCTCTTTTCAAGAAAGGTAACAAGTTAGAAGCCAGTAACTACAGAGGTATTTCTAAGTTGTCAGCTATTCCTAAGCTTTTTGAAAAAATTATTACTCCTCATTTGCAGCACCTTTGCAGATCAATAATTTCTCCGTGTCAACACGGATTTATAAAACGTAGATCCACAATCACAAACCTTCTAGAGCTCACTTCATTTGTGATAAAAGGCTTCAATAGTAGTTTTCAAACAGACGTCATTTACACTGACTTTAGTAAAGCGTTTGACTCTGTAAATCACTTACTTCTCATTCAAAAACTTGACCTTTTAGGTTTTCCAGTTGATCTGCTTAAATGGATTTCAAGTTATCTAAATGGCAGGTCACAAAGGGTCCTTTTTAAAAATTCAATTTCTGAAATTCTCCGTGTTACCTCCGGTGTCCCACAAGGGAGCCATCTGGGTCCGTTACTTTTTCATTATTTATTAACGATCTTCCCTCAATTATAAGTCATTCTCGCGTACTTATGTACGCAGATGATGTTAAGTTGTGCCTGCAGTATAAGGACATTTCCTGCCATTTAAACTTGCAATCCGATCTAGATAATTTTCAAAACTGGTGCCGAGATAATTTACTAAATTTAAACGGTTCCAAGTGCAAGCTGATGACTTTTTATCGGGCCAATCCGATATACGCGACTTACACGTTAAGTGGCAGCTCTTTGGATAGAATAACTCTTGTAAACGATCTTGGCGTTCTCTTGGACCCTAAACTAAAATTTTCTAATCACATTTCGTCCATGGTTAATAAAGCCAAAGGAGTGCTTGGATTTATTAAAAGGTGGTCAAAAGAATTCGATGATCCTTATTTGACTAAAACATTATTTATTTCGCTAGTCCGTCCGATTCTGGAGTATGGGTCTCCCGTCTGGAGTCCACAATACGGAATACATATTGGTCGTATTGAATCTGTACAAAAAAACTTCCTTCTTTTTGCTTTACGGCGCCTAAACTGGGATGCAAATCTTATCTTACCTTCTTATTCTAGTAGACTTCTTTTGATTAATTTACCATCCCTAGCCAACCGTAGAACGATGCTTGGTACTATCTTTATTTATAACCTTATACATGGTGATATTGACTGCCCCGATTTGTTAAGTCGGCTAAACTTTTCTGTGCCAAGTAGATTAACTAGAAATTATTTTCCCCTAATTTTAAATCATTGTAGATCTAACTATGCCTTGCATGAGCCTTTCAGAGTACTATGTTCTGACTATAATAGACTTTTTCCTGTAATATCAAATCTTGACTCTCTGCCGCTCCTAAAACGATTGATACTTGCTTCATTGGCACAAGATTGATCTAACTATTACTTTTTTCCACGGACCTTTACCTATATTTTCCTATCTCGCGTCTATCTTATCGCGAATCGTGCCGTACTATACACGGCTGCGCCCCTCGGTCGGTTGGGCGGGTATGTGGGCCGTGGGAGTGTAAAATCAAACTATACGGATATAAAAAACGGCGTCCGCCATCAAATGTGTTGTGTGCGACTCAAGAAGCAGGATGACTGACGCACACATAACGCAAAGGGTGTTATTAAAATCCCTAAACCCTACATACTGGTCATAAAATATATATAATAAACAAGAGAGAACGCTATAGTCGAGTGCCTCGACTATTAGATACTCGTTACTCAGCTAAACAACTTTAGATTTTGCATTAACATAATGTGAATTAGAGTTACCACAGGAAATAAGGACACAAAGTTCAAATTATCAATTTGAATTAGGCGATCTCTTAGCACTGCCAGCTTTACAGCACGAGCATCAGCACCAGCGCTGCTTTAGCGCAGGCAGCTTTTGTCCTGCACCAGCATACACACATACGCCATTGTTTGACTCAGACCTCCAATTTGGCTAACTTGATTTGATTTGCATAATTCTTGGGATATAGTTCGGTATTAACAAATGAAAACCATCGCAATTTCCTTTAATAGAAATTCCTTATCGAGAATTAACGTTGACTCTGTTAAGCACCTTGGCCAGCTGTTCCAAAGTAATCCGTTAGATGGCGCTATTGTATTGCGCGGAAATGTAGGCGCTAGCCAGGCTTAAGCGTTTAATGAGTTTTTGGGCGTTAGAGTGGGCGTGGCAAAATTTTATTAGGCCAATCGATAGGTATTGATGAAACAAATACATATCAATTAAAATTTTCAAAATAGCATCAAAACTGTGGCCACAGCTTGTGGCTTGTGGACGTCAGAGGGGGCGTGGCACCATTTTGAAACAAACTTGCGCTACGTAGGAACTCCTAAAATCTACATTCAAAATGCCAATCTTCTAGAATATATATACTTTATCGGGTCGGAAACGCTTCCTTCTACCTGTTACATACTTTTGCACGAATACAATATACCCTTTTATTCTACGAGTAACGGGTATAAATATTATTGTTTTTAAAAAGAAACTTATTGTCTTTTTATTGTAGGCGGTCATTTTTTTCATTTAACACAAAAAATATCAATATGTCAAATATATCGACATTTTTATGTGATATTTTAAATATTATAATTTTTTTTTTTGATAAAAAAAATATCATCGATACGATATTTTTAAAATTTTCCACAACCCTAGTGAGATACAGCACATCTCCGGCGGCGCCTCGAAGAAAACACGTGCGGTGTACACGATAACTGGTCACAGAATCATCTGATTTGAAAAAATCAAATTGCATTAGTTAAAGGACAAGATTCCTCAGGTAACGCTGTCGAGTTTTTATTTTTATTATTTTTTAAGGCACTTGAAAGTCAAAAACCCCGATTTCGCCTAAAAAGTCGAGTTATTTGTTGGTCTAAAAATAATAAATTAAACAAAAAAAAAAAAAACTCGACAGCGTTACCTGAGGAATCTAGTAGAAAAATACTGTTCAAAATCTCAAAACGATCCGTTCCATAGATTTTGCAGGATCGTGTACACCGACTTTGTAATGGCCACTTTTCAGGAGAGCGTTTTAAAGTTTGGGACACCCAAAAATGCAATATAAAACGCGCTTACGTACCTACGTTCAACTGCCCATAAGTTAGGAAGTTTTACTCGGATCGATCTAAAATTTTACCACAATATTCTCGAGATAATCTCCATTCAGAAAAAAAAAATAAAAAAAAATGTAAAAAAAAATGTAAATACTATACTCCCCCCTTAACACAATCGTTAAAGAAACTAAAAAAAACATTTATATAGATGAGAAAAATGTTGCCATTATTTTAACAATTCATAAATCATACATTTTTGCTTAGAGAAGGAGCTCTCAATAAGAAATGGTAATGCATTTCCTGTTGAGAGCAAAATTGGTTAAGCTGATTCGGTATCAATGAACTTGGCTTTAATTTTGTGTTTTAAATCCTTTACGTATCAATATATGCATGAATAAGAATATGTATTGCATTTTTTTTGACAGTCCACTCTTGTTCACATCATAATTATTTTTGGTAAACAATGATACTTCTGATGCCAGCCAGCTCTCATTTGGATCCTTAAAGCGCTCAAACTGTCTATCACTTTTAAATAACAGCTTATTATTATAATTTTGGTCAAAAGTGTGCAACGCAGTGAAGGAGACATCTCCGTCCCTACAAAGTATATATGATATAAGCATGTCCTTCTGTCTGTCCGTCTGTCTGTCTGTCCGTCTGTCTGTCTGTCTGTCCGTCCGTCTGTCTGTCTGTCCGTCTGTCTGTCTGTCTGTCTGTCCGTCTGTCTGTCTGTCCGTCTGTCCGTCTGTCCGTCTGTCTGTCTGTCTGTCCGTCTGTCTGTCTGTCTGTCTGTCTGTCTGTCCGTCTGTCTGTTTCTACGCGAACTAGTCTCTCAGTTTTAAAGATATCGAATTGAAACTTTGGACACACCTTTCGTTCCTTTGCACGCAGTATATAAGTCGGAACGGCCGGGATCGGCCGACAATATCCTATAGCTGCCATATAACTGAATGCCATAACTTTGGTGTTTTTAAAGTTAGGAAGTTGGGATTTTGTATGGGCTTTATTTTTTTGGCCAAACAAAAAAATTTACAGAATATTCTGCAAGGGTATATCAACTTCGGCTCCGCCCGAAGTTAGCTTTCCTTTCTTGTTATACCCGTTACTCGTAGAGTAAAAGCGTATATTGTATTCGTGCAAAAGTGTGTAACAGGTAGAAGGAAGCGTTTCCGACCCTATAAAGTACATATATTCTTGTTCAGGCTCACTAGCCGAGTCGATCTAGCCATGTCCGTCTGTCCGCCTGTCCGTCTGTCTGTCCGTCTGTATGTCCGTCTGTCCGTATGAACGCTGAGATCTCGGAAACTATAAAAGCAAGAAGATTGGCATTTTGCATGTAGATTTTAGGAGTTCCTACGCAGCGCAAGTTTGTTTCAAAATGGTGTCACGCCCCCTCTGACTCCCACAAGCCACAGTTTTGATTCTATTATGAAAATTTTAATTGATATGTATTTGTTTCGTCAATACCTATCGATTGGCCTAATAAAAGTTTGCCACGCCCACTCTCACGCCAAAAAACCCATTTAACGCTTAAGCCTGGCTAGCGCCTACATATCCGCCTTTCATGGCACGTGGTACCAATGTCTTGGGGTAGATGGCGCAATACAATAGCATATTTATATTAAGTTGTTTATCTGAGTAACGGGTATCTAATAGTCGAGGCACTCGACTATAGCGTTCTCTCTTGATTTTTCTTAATACTGATTAATTTGGTTGCAGACAGATCAATTTTAATTATTTTATCGCAGAGCCAAAAAAGTGGCGTCAATGCTGTGTCTCACTCTTCTAGCCAATAATCACGACGAATGTCGAGTTGTCCTGAATCTATTTTTATGTTAACTTTGCCCACAATGCGCTGAAGGAGCTAGACTATTCGGAAATCGGCAGTGAGCTGTGCGACAATTTTGAATTGCTCATGGTATCGGTCAAGTCACGACTAAGGCTGCAACTTGAAAACTGTCAGCTTCGAATGCCAACATCTTCCACCATGCACCTTGATCCCAGCCTGGATCAGTCAACTGTCATGGTTAATCGAGGGCATAGGACTCGCCTGCCCGAAGTAAAACTGCCTACATTCTCCAGTGGATACACCGAATACTCTGACTTCCTCTCCATGTTTACCTCGGTGATAGATAAGGACCCCTACTTGGCTGACATAGAAAAGCTTCAACATGTGCGGTCATGCTTAGCTGGAGCTGCGCTGGAGTCGGTTCGATCATTAGAAATATCTGGTGCCAATTATCGTGCGGCACTAGAAATCCTAAATAAGCGCTTTAATAATAAACGTCTTGTTTTCCAGGCACACATCAATGAAATTCTTGGGCTCATGAGGATCGAGTCTGCGTCTGCTGTGGCATTGCGGGACATTTCGGACAAATTCAGGCCTTGGGAGATTTAAAACAAATCTCAGGCTGCGTGGTTGTATACATGATTGTGCAAAAATTGGATGCAGCAATCCAAGCTAACTGGGAGGAAAGTTTGTCAACTGATAGGATTCCAAGCGAGAAGGATTTGCTCTCGTACCTTGAAGGGCCTGCCAGAAGGACGTTACTTGGTGCCCAGGTCAGCTAGAGTAGCTGCGCCTTTTGTGATACTCCTGGTCATGGAATATACTCCTGTAGCTCCTTCGCCGGTCTGACTCCTAGTCTACGGCAAAGGGAAATTAAAAGACTTTCCTTGTGCTTCAATTGCTTACAGAAGGGGCACCACACTCGAACGTGCAACTCCGGCCATTGCCGCACATGCGGTGGAAAACACCACACGCTGCTCCATCTACGCCCTGATGATTCACCGTTGCAAGTTCCTGCTCATCAAATAAATGCTTCATGTCTCCCCGCACCCTCGCAGCCATCTGCCTCGCTGGCGGCCCAAGGACTTCATTCTGATGTTGTGCTCTTGGCCACCGCTATAGTTCTTGTAAAGAACAGAGCCGGTTCCCTGGTACCTTGCCGAGTCCTACTGGATTCTGGATCTCAACTGCACCTAATTACATCTCGCTTCGCCCAGGAGTTGCAGTTAAGGAAATATCGGTCAGCAGCAACGGTAACTGGCCTTGGTGATACAGGTGTTTCTTCGGAAGGATCTACAGTCAACATCTCCTTCCAGTCGCGTTATTCTGAATACCCTGTGGCTCTAACGGCGCTTATTGTGCCAACGATTACGGACAGTCAGCCTAGTTACATCATTGATATCGCTGATTGGAATATGCCGTCTAACATACAGTTGGCTGACCCTGCATTCAACTGTCCCCAGCGCGTTGACCTGCTCCTTGGTGACGGCCTATTTTATGACCTGTTATGCGTGGGCCAAATTAAGCTGGTGCATGGATTGCCTCTACTGCAGAAGACTCGCCTTGGCTGGATCGTGATTGGTGGTGGATATAGGCTTTGCGGCAATACATCTCTTTTGGCATCTCAAGGCTTGGAAAATGGAGCTACACTACATAATGTCCGCTTGGAGGATCTGGTTAGGCGATTTTGGGAAGTCGAAAATTTGGATAGTGTAGTCATAATGCCCAGCAAGGAAGAGCTGGAGTGTGAGGATCATTTTATAAAAAACTCGTCTTCCCTCTGGCGCTTACTCTGTTCGCTTGCCGTTGAAGCACCATGCTAAAGCCCTTGGCGATTCCTACACACAGGCACACCGGAGATTTCTTAATCTTGCCGCACCATTGTGTTCTAAAGGAGGATAGCACAACAACCAACCTTCGCGTTGTTTTCGATGGATCGGCTTTAGCCTCATCCGGGTCGTCTCTTAATGATGTCCTTATGGCCCGATGTACGAGAGGGATTCCTTCCTTGCTGGCTCAGTTGCTCTGCAACAAGATTTCTATGTCGATGATTTCATCTCCGGTGGTAGCTCTGTTGGTGAGGCTATCGAGAAAATGCGACAGACCACTGAGATACTTGCTCGAGGTGACTTCAAGTTACGAAAGTGGTGCACCAGCCACCCCGAGGTTTTAAAGGATGTGTCAGATGATGACAAGGAGAAGTATTTGAAGTTCGGCGATGGCAGCGATATAACCAAAACTCTTGGTCTTGCATGGGATCCGGCAACAGACGAGCTGCTGTTCTCTTTATCGTCTCTAGATCCCGGCTGCAAGGCCTGGCGCCGATCTGTTCTGGCTTTCTTGGTGCCGTAATCACAAAGGCCAAGGTGTTTCTTCAACAATTCTGCAAGGATAAATTGAATTGGGATGAAAGTTTGCCCTTAGCCCGTAACACCTGCTGAATTGAAATGTGTATCAGTTTTCAGAGCGTCCAACGCATATCATTCCCAAGATTTTTGCTTCTTTCAGAAACTGATGTTGAAATTCATGTTTTCTGCGATGCCAGCGAGGAAGCTTACGGAGCTTGCATATAGGTGCTGTCTAGGGGCACTTCTCCAGCCAGCAGCCATCTTTATGTTCCAAATCCCGAGTAGCGCCTCTCAAAACGTTATCTGTACCTAAGCTGGAGTTATGTGGCGCCCTGCTACTAGCCAAGCTGATGAATGAAGTTATGAAAATGGGTATGTTCAATGGTCCTTTTCACTGCTGGTGTGATTCCTCTGTGGCGCTATCCTGGATCGGTAATGATCCTTTCAAATTCAACGTCTTCGTGGCAAACCGAGTGGCTTCTATACAGGAATTGACTGCTAATATGGAATGGGATCATATTCCGACTGCACTGAATCCTGCCGACGTTTTGTCCAGGGGCTCTACTCCGGATCTACTGGCGCTTTCTGAGATCTGCTTTCATGGCCCACCATTCTTACTTGGTGGTCGCAAGGATTGGCCTACGCGTCTGCATTAAGGCGATCCGAGCCTTGAGTTACGTAAACAGGTGCTGATGGTCAAATCTCCTCACGTTGATGTTAGCCTTAGATCCAAGTATGGCAACTCGTTCCCTTCCATGCAGCGCGTGTTCGCGTACATTTACAAATTCTCTCACCGCTTGTGGCATCGTGGTCTCGAGGTATCTGATGTGCAACGTGGGACATATATGCTCTGGCGAGGCGTCAAATTGGCTCATTTATGGGAGGATATAAAGGAGCTTCGTTCAAATAGCATTGTTAAGAAATCAAGTTCAATTCCTTCGCTCTTGCACTTTATAGATGCATGTGGCCTCCTTCGAGTTGGTGGACGCCTCGAAAATTCAACACTTGCGTATGAGGATCGCCATCCTATAATAGTGCCACGTCGTCACCCACTCACCTTAGCGCTCATCATGCACTTCCATAAGATGAACCTGCATGCAGGACCGCGCGCTTTGTTGGCAAGCATCCGACTACAATACTGGCCTATTGGAGGACTGCGAACGGTCTCAAATGTAGTGAAAGGCTGTGTGGAGTGCTTCCGGGCCAGGCCCAAATTTCTGGAACCAATCATGGCTAATCCTCCGAAGGAACGTTTGGAGTGCGTACGGGCCTTTGCTGTTTCTGGCGTCGACTATTGTGGACCTTTCTTTTACAAATCAGAAGTTCGCACCAGGTCTCTCATCAAGTGCTACGTATGCGTGTTCATCTGCTTTACAAGCAAGGCTGTGCACTTAGAGCTTGTCAAGGATCTAACAACTGCTTCGTTTTAAGTGCTTTGAAAAGATTCATTTCTACACGTGGAAAGCCTAGTCAAATTTGGTCGGACAATGCTACCAACTTTGTAGGAGCAAAAAATGAGTTGGCGGATTTGAAGCGGGTGCTTAGCGACTCTCATATGCAGCCTGTTCATCAAGCTTGCTTGGCGGACAGAATCGACTGGCAATTTATTCCGCCTCGCTCACCACACTTTGGCGGATTGTGGGAGGCAGCAGTCAAGACGGCCAAACACCATTTCTACCGCTCTGTCGGCCGCCAAACGCTTAGTTTTGATGAGCTTCGCACTTTGGTTTGTCAGATTGCGTCAATCATTAATTCTCGCTCCTTGCTATCCATTTCAGAGAATCCAGATGATCTCGATGTTTTGACTCCTGCCCACCTACTTTTTGGTGGCCCTTCTACTACTATCATTAAGCCCGAGCTAACCAAGCTCAACTATAACCGCTTGGATGGCTGGCAGCGTGTAACATACCTGCAGCAACTATTGTGGTCCCGATGGCAGAAGGAGTACCTTACTCTTCTGCTACAACGCACTCAATGGCGGTCTCCTGAACGAATGCTGAAGGTCAACGACGAAGTTCTGATAAAGGATGAAAATCTACCTTCCATGAGGTGGCCCTCAGCTAGGGTGAGCGCACTTATTCCTGGACGAGATGGCGTTTGCCGAGTTGCTGATCTGAAGACGTCCACGTGTGACATCAGGAGAGCTGTCAATAAGTTGTGCCTTCTGCCCACCAATGATGAAGTTGAAAGACAGGCTTCCAACAGCCACAATAGTATGTTGAGCGCAGCGGCAAACCACTCCAACTAAAGAGAGAGTCAGAATCACTCATTTCTAAGCGGCTCCTCTTATCTCTCTATTAATTGGACTACTCTGTCTGAGCCCGCCTCTCAATGCCTACGGTCCGTCGCCAGCGCATACATTTTGTTGTTGTTGATTGCAAGCTGCGGTGTTCGCAAGGCCCGCAGCCCTTGCATACATATAAACGTTAATAAACTGAAGTATTGAATTTATCTCTCCTTGTGATTTGTTTAAAATAGCTGACAAAAAGGCTTGTTAGGTCAACAGGGAGATAAGGGAGAACTCAGTTCTACGGCGATACACCTTGCCGGCCCCGGTAGGGAAGTTCGCATAACTTCCAGGGTTTCGGTGGAGACGTCCCGATCTCAGTCACCCTGAGCAGCAAGCCGAAGCAACGCAGCAGCAGACCAGGAGCGACGAAATAGCAGCAGCGAGGAGCCACGCAGCAGAGGACAGCGTCAACGGGCAACAAAACAGTAGCAGTAAGGCTATATTTTGAGAATTATTAAGCCAGCACCAACCTAATCCTTTCTGGCGTTCCTTTGGTCACGGGCAGTCACTCATTATAAGTTTGGTGGAACGAACTCACAACCTCTCTGGGCTAGCCGCACGCTTATGTAGCGAGCACGAAATAAAGAATAAGGTCGTTACATCTGGTTCCCAAGAGTAATTGTCCTGCCCAAGGAAAGAAAAGGAAGGAGGACTTCGACGAGGTGAGCCAAGTTCTGGGAGTAGAGCTTGAGGGCTAAGTCGAGTCGATGAGGAAGACTTTGGGAGACTTCGTCGACCAGACGGCAGAGGAACCGGACATCGCCGACTTGGTAACGAGCCTGGAGAGGAAACTCCGGAAACCGCCCACACAATAATTCAAACTCACAACCCCGAGCGCCGAGAGTACCAGGACACACACGCAGGACTACGCAAAGTTAGCCAAGCAGGTCCGGGAGTGGAATTTCCGCTACGACGGAAAGGACAAGAATTTTTGGAGCAAGTAGAGTGGTCCGTCGTGACTAAGGGTCTCGACATAAACCAGATCCCATGAGCAATGCCGGAGCTGCTACAAGGTAGAGCCTTGAAGTGGTTCATCGCCAACAATCGGCACTGGGAGACCTGGGGAGACTTTATCTACAGCTGCCAAAATTACTTCCACTCCCCAAGAAAACTCAACGGAGAGAGCCAACAGGACGGTGAAAACAATGATCGGCCAGTTCACCGGGGCAGACCAGAGGACTTGCGACGAAAAGTGTCCGGAATTGCAGTTGGCCGTAAACACGAGCTTGGCAGAGAGCCCAGGTTACCCAACGCACTGTACGACGAAGAAACAATCGGCACTGGAAGGCAAACACAAACTCCTCCGAAAACGCACAGAAGCTGAAGGAAATCTTCGAGTTGGTGAGGCGGAACACGGAAAAGGAAGCGCAGGATCAGGCACGCCACTACAATCTCCGTAGACGCCAATGGAAACCAAATATCAGTCTGGGCCAAGGAACAACATCTGTCCAAGGCAGCAGAAGGATTCGCGGCGAAATTGGCACCAAAATACGAAGGGCCGTTTAAAATACTAAATTTTAATTCGCAAGTAATATGCAAGTTGCGGCATGTGAATACAGGCAAAGAAAAAACCGCCCACATTAGCCAGTTAAAACCGCAAAACATTGGTGGCCAGACCAGGGAGGCGAAGCTGAACTTAGCGGGGGCGCGCATTACCTCATCCAAAGAGAGGGAGAGGACGATACGCGGTATCGATAGGCTGCGGATACCGTTACTGGGTAACGCATACCGAGGAAAGGTAAGCCCTGTAGCAAGGGAGAGTCCAAAGGCCGCCGCGGACAACGGAACCAAGGAGGCAAGGAAACCGAGGTTTCGTCAGCGCGAGAGCGGCACAAGACGGGCCTATTTAAAAGAAGGAGGATGAGGCTAGCTAACAGCTAAAAGGGAAATGATGGGGCCTATTCCTCGGCAATTGTACACTAAAACCAGTACAGCAATAAAAAGTACACATTCTTCAATAGCGGATCATCATCTGGTGGCACACCCTGAAAGAGAAGTAGACTTGGCTACCTACAAAAAAACTTTTAGCCGAAAACCTATTGCGAAAGGCTCCGCCACAATAGCCGCTTTAAAACTGCGTACAGCGCACAGTGGTTGGGCTTGTATGGAGCTGCGGTCAAAAATATTATAAAAAAAATTCCAAAATTTTATAAAAAACAAGAGAGAACGCTATAGTCGGGTGCCCCGACTATCAGATACCCGTTACTCAGGTAAAGGGAGTGCGAGGGAGATGGAGATAGAAACTTTGATCACGCATAACTTTTTAACGAATGGTCCGATTTGATGGTCTTCTACATTTCGATAGGTATTGATAAACACAATAAAACTGCATTTTTACTTTTCCGAAATATTAAAATTTTTAAAATCGTATATAAACGATTGTGGGAGTTAAAGGGGGCGTGGCACCATTTTGAAACAAACTTGCGCTGCGTAGGAACTTCTAAAATCTACATGCAAAATGCCAATCTTCTAGCTTTTATAGTTTCCGAGATCTCAGCGTTCATACGGACACACAGACAGACAGACAGACAGACAGACAGACAGACAGACGGACAGACAGACGGACAGACGGACATGGCTAGATCGACTCGGCTAGTGATCCTGATCAAGAATATATATACATACTTTATAGGGTCGGAAACGCTTCCTTCTAGCTGTTACATACTTTTGCACGAATACAATATATCCTTTTACTCTACGAGTAACGGGTATAAAAATTTATAAAGAAAACTGATGGTGGGAGGTAGTACCATGGGTACAATTTAATCAACTTTCTTGCGGTGTCAAGTGCAAAGTATCCGAATTTTTCTGCATTTATTGTATAGCCAGATGCCATGCATTGCAATAAAGTTGCACACCTAATTAAAACATTTTCATCCAATCCTGTTAAATGAGCGGACAATTTTGTATCGCTAAAAAATGTTCTTGCTGTATTACCGTCATTTGAGGTTTCACTTCCTCCACTCCTCGGTTTGTCCACATGTAATCCCATTTGAGCGCGGAAGTCTGCTTGAATTTATGTTTTCCTATCCTTAAAGGCTTTTTCATCTTCTATGGTACAAATTAGCCAAGTTTCACGTGAATATAGATTGCCAAATGCAAGAAATATTCAAAAATATGCAATGTAGATAATCCGAACTCATAATGTTCTTCGTAAGCTTTTTCTTTTAAGCATTTTTCCAAATCATTAATTTCGCTTGGCTTTGCGTCACATATGTAGCATTTACAACTGGATGTTTCACTGAGAGCACTGCAAACTTTTCCATCGACGATGGTTAACTGCAAACTGTAATTATAATATTTTTGGATAGTACTTAACATGTATACGGCTTCAGCGCGGAAATTTTGTCTCTAAAGTATGTTGCTTCGTCTATGGACAGTTGTGTTGATTCTTTTTTGAATTGAAACCTTATTGGTCTGCAGTAATGTGTGGATGCCGGACGGGGATTTTTCCAAATTACTTAGCGTTTGGGATCATTTTCACAAGTAATTAGTTGTAGTGGGACATAGGAAGTCACAAACAAACTCGAATCATCAATGCATTGATTAATTGCAATGTTATTGTTCACTGTTTTCTGCTTATACTCGGAATGACTAGTACTAGAATCCCAACTTGCCAATTAAAATCAAGTCAGCCACCCTATCATCACCATTGCACTTAAGGACATCATCTTGAAGTTTGACAATGCGCAATGCCGTGTGATCCAATAAGCTTTGCAGCTCAACTTCTGCGTGGGATTCGCTGACACTGATGTTTTCAGGATAAGTTGATGCTTTGGCCGGCAGAAGGTTTTCGTAGCTTGGTAGTAAATTAAAGGAACACTTACTATTTATAAAACTACGAATAAGCAAATATTGATGTTTACTCATATTTGTATCAAGGAAGAGTGACAAGACTTCATCCACATTAAATTCGGTAAGCGTTGCTTGAGATGAGTTGCATGAGCGTAGGGCATTACCAATAGATTCGTCAGTTTTTGACTGCTTAACAATTCTTCGTCGTTTTGTGCGTTCAGAAGCTTCTATGAAATCTTTTTTTGGTTGTTGTTTTGTTGTTGTTTTTTGTCATTGAACAAAAGCACTTCTTTTCGGCGGCGCATGGGATATAAGCTCACTGGAACATCTGAAAATTTTAACGGGATTAGGAAGAGTACATGTATGGCTATTGCATGAACTAGCATTATTAAATTCGCACAAAAATAACAAAATGGCGGACCTTTCAACATTTTTTTTTTAAATCGCCCTCTTTTCAGCCACAAATCAAGTTTAAAAGTAAAGAAGATCTTCACCGATTTAATTTATCCTAGTTCATGCTAAAGCTATATGTATATGTATAGAATAACGTATAACGTATAGAATAACGTATTTGGAACCGATTGGATTAATAGTTATACCCGTTACTCGTAGAGTAAAAGGGTATATTGTATTCGTGCAAAAGTATGTAACAGCCAGAAAGAAGCGTTTCCGACCCTATAAAGTATATATAAAGTATTGGCATTTTGCATGTAGATTTTAGAAGTTCCTACGCAGCGCAAGTTTGTTTCAAAATGGTGCCACGCCCCCTTTATCGCCCACAATCGTTTATATACGATTTTAAAAATTTTAATATTTCGGAAAAGTAAAAATGCAGTTTTATTGTGTTTATCAATACCTATCGAAATGTAGAAGAAATTTTTCAAATCGGACCATTCGTTAAAAAGTTATGCGTGATCAAAGTTTCTATCTCCATCTCCCTCGCACTCCCTTTACCTAAGTAACGGGTATCTGATAGTCGGGGCACCCGACTATAGCGTTCTCTCTTGTTTTTGAGCAACCTCATGCGCTAGTCGTAAAAATACTGTTTCGAGAAAAACGCGTTCAAAGTTTTGAGAAGCTCTCGCCGTCGCCTGAGGCTTCCACCATAAAGCGGCTATATCTTCAAAAGTTTTTGAAATTTTTACTTGAAATTTTAAAGGAACATTCTTGAATAGTTATAGGTTCGAATTAAATAAAAAAATATATATATTTTTTGAAACCGAGAATGGAGGGGGTCCACTTAAGAGAATTTTTTCTTTATCATTCATCCAATCAGCTTGATATTGGAGAATGGACGATTTCTTACGTTTGTAATTTTCCCAAAACGTTACAAGCCTTTTATATATGTAGCCAATTTGCTCTGATAGTTCACTCAAGTCAAGAATATATCCATGTTTTATGATGTTCGCTTCAATATCCTCAATCAGCTTTTTTTGCCTTTCTGCGTTGGTTCCATCTTCATTGCACCAAAAATTAAAAACTTAAGAACTTGCGAATACGCACTTATAAGAAACACCTATCAAAATTAAAGGCAAGGAAATAAACAAAAAAAATGTAATCTATTAGTAATTTAATATTGAGTGTTGGAAAATTGTTCACAATCACAAAAGACGAAGACAAAGCAACAGCACAACAAGTAAAAAGCGAAAAAAATTAGTTATTCGGCCAGTTTTGCCCTTGAAAAAGTTATGATTTTAGGCACATCTGCAAATTTCTGAAGGCAATTTTTAAGACACATATTACCTGAAATCCAGACTAACAAATTGGCACACCAACTAATTGTGGAATTTTGTGGGATCATCACTAAAACCTAAGCTAAACATAAAAAAGACGTTCACAAAATAGACACAAAACATGAATTATTTCAAATTGATGTAACGATAAGAACATGTAGGATTATTATACACATCTCAATTTATAGATAATACATTCAACTTCAAAATATATAACAAAGAATATTAATTTGGACACGTAGTTTACAAAATAAACGCTGTTAAAGGTTGATGTTGCTGCGAAAAATTAGTTATGCGCGCAGTTTTGCTTTGCAACTAAACACGTGCTCACGACTTTAGGTCTATTTTTAGAAAGTACCGATAGCTTTCAAGAAAAATCTGGTATGCCACGAAGAAGCTTGGGCATGCAAATTTGCATTTTAGGTTCCGTTGATTTTTTGAATTTTGCACCACTTTGCAATGGCGTTCCCCTGCTTAAACTTCAAATAACACAGTTTCTGAATGAAAATCATATCGACATTATGCTACTGATAGAGTATGCTGATTAAATTGTACCCATGGTACTACCTCCCACCATCAGTTCACAAAGTTCTTGTACAAGGTTCCGAAATTATCAGACATGCGCTTGTTTCGATCGGAGAGTTGTCTGAAGAAGCTGCTGAATCGAAAAATAAGGACATTAAAAAATTTAGAGAACACCACACTAGGAAAACGTCAAGAGTCGACACAAACAGGGATTTGGTGAATAGATTGCTCTCAAGCTCAGACCCTTTTATAACGGGGAAAAGACTCTTACCATGCAAAAAAAAAAAACATTGTTACCCGGTGTGCATTTGTTGTTAGATGAATACATTTTATATTTTATTAATTAATGATTCATGAAACAAATTAGTACGCAAGTAAAACTCACAAAACCATTTATTTACAAAAACCAAAGTCAAAATTTAATTAAAAAAAACAATGGATTTAAAAAGGTAGAGTGTCAACAGGAAATATCTGCTGGCAAAAATAAAAGCAACAAAAGGGCGCGCATAACCTCATCCAAAGAGAGGGAGAGGACGATACGCGGTATCGATAGGCTGCGGATACCGTTACTGGGTAACGCATACCGAGGAAAGGTAAGCCCTGTAGCAAGGGAGAGTCCAAAGGCCGCCGCGGACAACGGAACCAAGGAGGCAAGGAAACCGAGGTTTCGTCAGCGCGAGAGCGGCACAAGACGGGCCTATTTAAAAGAAGGAGGATGAGGCTAGCTAACAGCTAAAAGGGAAATGATGGGGCCTATTCCTCGCAATTGTACACTAAAACCAGTACAGCAATAAAAAGACACATTCTTCAATAGCGGATCATCATCTGGTGGCACACCCTGAAAGAGAAGTAGACTTGGCTACCTACAAAAAAACTTTTAGCCGAAAACCTATTGCGAAAGGCTCCGCCACAATAGCCGCTTTAAAACTGCGTACAGCGCACAGTGGTTGGGCTTGTTGGAGCTGCGGTCAAAAATACTATAAAAAAAATTAAAAAAATTTAATAAAAAACAAGAAAGGAAAGCTAACTTCGGGCGGAGCCGAAGTTGATATACCCTTGCAGAATACTCTGTAAATTATATTCTCCAAAATTATTCATATGATGCAACTTAATACTCATAAAAAATCCCAACTTTCTAACTTTAAAAACACCAAAGTTATGGCATTTCCAATCGTTCAGTTATATGGCAGCTATAGGATATAGTCGGCCGATCCTTATGAAGTTTGGTAGGTCGGATTGATTGGCCAAATATAAAACCCATAGAAAATCCCAACTTCCTAACTTTACAAACACCAAAGTTATGGCATTTCCGATCAATCAGTTATATGGCAGCTATAGGATATAGTCGGCCGATCCTTATGAAATTTGGTAGGTCGGATTGATTGGCCAAATATAAAACCCATAGAAAATTCCAGCTTCCTAACTTAACAAAGACCAAAGTTATGGCATTTCCGATCAATCAGTTATATGGCAGCTATAGGATATAGTTGGTCGATCCCGGCCGTTCCTACATATATACTGCGTGCAAAGGAAAGAAGGGTGTGTGCAAAGTTTCAATTCGATAGCTTTAAAACTGAGAGACTAGTTTGCGTAGAAACAGACAGACGGACAGACAGACGGACAGACGGACAGACGGACATGGCTATATCAACTCAGGAGGTGATCCTGATCAAGAATATATATACTTTATAGGGTCGGAGATGTCTCCTTCACTGCGTTGCACACTTTTGACCAAAATTATAATACCCTCTGCAAGGGTATAACAAGAGAGAACGCTATAGTCGGGTGCCCCGACTATCAGATACCCGTTACTCAGGTAAAGGGAGTGCGAGGGAGATGGAGATAGAAACTTTGATCACGCATAACTTTTTAACGAATGGTCCGATTTGATGGTCTTCTACATTTCGATAGGTATTGATAAACACAATAAAACTGCATTTTTACTTTTCCGAAATATTAAAATTTTTAAAATCGTATATAAGCGATTGTGGGCGTTAAAGGGGGCGTGGCACCATTTTGAAACAAACTTGCGCTGCGTAGGAACTTCTAAAATCTACATGCAAAATGCCAATCTTCTAGCTTTTATAGTTTCCGAGATCTCAGCGTTCATACGGACACACAAAATCAAAGGTCTTGAGCCCGTTAACCCCGGCCACCAAGACGGTCGGAAAGACGTTGCAGCAGCAAGGAGTGCGATGGACTGGGCGAAGAGGATGATGAGCTCTATGAGGAATCAAGCGTTCACCGCGTTGTTGGATTTTGCCGGCGAGAACGCTGCAGAGAAGCGGAAAGTTCATGCCGATTTCTCGTTGCCAGGTAGTTTACGTTTACCCAAGAATGCACGAATACGTTTCTCAGCGCTCAACTTTAGGAACACCTGGCACTTGGCGAAGAGGGTGGAAACGGTAGGATTTCGGTTTTTTTACACGTCTGCTCTTTAGGGATTCGACGTGTAACAGTGACATCCGCTTACTTTCCGGATGTCTGTCCGTTCCCAACGGCTTCTGGGAAGACAGAATCAATTCTGCCGAGCCGCCATTCGTGTAAAGCAGACACGCGTCATTAAGGTCGCCAAAGATTTCGAACAGGAGTCTGACACTTATAGCGTTTGTGGATCTCCTTAAGGTATTTTTCCTTGGAAGATGGAGGGCCTTTAAATGCTTCCAGCGGTTAATAATGGATTTCCTTTCCCCTTTGATTTCTGGTTCCACCGACGATAGCCGTGATCAGAATAAGTAGCTGTTTGGCGGTGGAAATCTCTGTAGCTAGCAGGTGCTATTTTACATTTTTATTTACATTTTTTCGATATCTGCGATGAACACGTATCTAAAATACCGCCACTTCAGTATTTGAATGGTTAAATCGGATAGTAAGGTTGGGCCAGCAGATTGGCAATTCAATTGGTCGTATTTGCTGTCGGGCTGAAGGCATTTACACGAAGCTTTGTCATGGTGCTTTCAGGCTTAAGCACGGCATAATGTGGAAGATAAAATCTTGCTTAATCACTGGAATAACTAAGTCGTATCTTATTTGTAGGGTAATGTCTCTTTTCTTAGACGTTGGTCGTTTCCCAAAAATTAAGACAATGCAGAGGACTTACAGTATCCTAACCCTGAACCGGGCTGTTCTTGTTCGCGAAAAAGCGGGGTTCCAACGTATCTACTGCTCTCATCTTTGATGGTCTTCTTTTAGTTGATTTTTTATTGGTATATCCTCACTGTTCGGAGCAGCCCGCAATCGCCTAGTCTAGTGCGCATAGGTGTATGGCTGAACCTGCAGCGCTCTTGCGCTCTCCTCTTATTTGCCTTAACTCGCTAAGCTGGCGCGCTGCCTATTAAGCGACTACATATGTAAAACCCGAATTAAAATATGAAGCCAGGCTTTCGGCTGCGGCAGTGCAGATTCGACTGGCAGAATAAATACGACACGTACATAAACTGATAAAATTAAAAAGCGTTATTATTACATAACGTAAGGGTGGCATTTTTTGTTGTCTTCCCCCAAACACTCACCCTCCCACAATTTTTTTGAGGAGTTTGTGTAACGCATTGTCGTACTCTGAAACTAAAACTTAACTAATGAAAATATCCTTGACACACACCACCCATCATTCCCACCCATTGCAAAATTGATCAATTTAGACAGATAAGAAGTTTGCAGCGCCGAAGAAGAGCATAGAAGTAGTCGAAGAAGTAGTCTCAGAAGCAAGTCGAAGAAGCCAGTCGCAGAAAACGTAATAAGTTGAAAGTTGTCAAAAGTACTCGCGGTAGCCATTTTTGGAAACATTCAACGTATCATCAGCGACAAGGATATTGCTTTTACGTCTAAGCCTTTCAAAATACTGCAGGGATCCCCAGAGGAAATGGGCAGATTAAAAGAGCTAACAGGGCTATCATTTCTGTATCATTTTGGTAAATGTCTTCCGCCAAACCGAAATGGTGTCAATACACTTCTCAAGTGCAACGGGCGATTAACGCACACGTTCACTCTTCAACAAAATGTACTCCATTTGAAATTTTGTTTGGAATTAAGATGAGAAACGAGTCAGATGCAGATGCACCATCCTTCAAGAGGAACTAGTGTCAGGCGATCAAAACGAGCGCAACCAAATAAGAACAGAAGCCAGAAACCAGATCGAAAACGTACAAGCGAAACTTTGACAAAAAGAAGAAAAGCCACCACGGATATCAATTAGGTGACTTAGTCGCTGTTAGAGTGACTTAATTCGTCAACGAGAAAAAGTTGTCAAACTAATTTTTAGGACCTTACGAAATCATCAACGTAAAGCGGAACGGTCGATATGACGTTCAAAAAACTGCACAGTTCCCAGACCCAAATCAGAGGTCAGCCGCTGATTCCATAAAATTGTGGAGTTACTTTTGTTGTAGCGAAGACGAAGACGATGAGGGCGAAGGATCATCTGGGTGAGATGATGAGCAGGATGGCCGAGTGTAAGGTGGCATAGGTACAATCACCTCACAAGTTGACACACCCATGATGGGTGGTGTGTGTCCCCCATCATTTCCACCCATTGCAAATTTGCTAAATTTGTGACAGATAAGAAGTTTGCAGCGCCGAAAAAGAGAATAGAAGAAGTCGAAGAAGTAGCCACAGAAGCAAGCCGAAGTAGCAGACACAGAAGTCGTAATAAGTTGAAAGTTGTCAAAAGTAGTCGCGAATTTCTGTCGGTCATTTGGAATCTTAATTAATATAATTTACCTGTTCGGCTATATACATAATCGTATTTATAATAAATAAACCTATTCTCTATAATAAATCTTACATTAATAATGCGATTAAGGAATGGCCCAATAGTTTTGACAAGCGCTAAGTTAATATTTATTTAATACTGTTCATACTTTTAGCCAAAACGCGATGGTTCAGGGCTGCTTTTTATAATGTTTATTTAAATCGTTCGCGAGTCTAAGAAAATATATAAGTTTTCAATTTAAATACACACCTTCTGAAAAAAATTAATGAAATAGTTAAACAAATTGAATAGAAAATAAGCGAATAAAAAAAAATATTAACAGAATAATACTCTAAGAAAAATTTGAAATAACTAATTATATAAGAATTCATACATAAATCATTTCTAAAATTAAAATAAGGAAACAAAGAAAAGTACAGGAATCCTTACATAATTTAATTTAAGTGTATTCAGAAAATAAGATGGAGTGAGGTAATGTTCTTAATAAAACAATTTGTATTTAATTTTGTATCACTTATATGCCTTTTATAAGTCTTTGGTATGTTTTATATCTCTGTTATTAGAAAACTTATTATTGTTCTGCTTCCATTTGAAGAAAACTGCTGCTGCGAGTCGTTTGCTGCTCGAGGAAGCTTACGAGGACTATACTCCATCGATTTCATCATGTGAGTACTAGTTTCGGCGCTTCAAAAGTGGTGATTTGACACCGATTCTGGTCAGCCGAAAAAGTTGGAAGACGAATAATTGATCAAATTAATTAAATTGATAATCCGTGTCAAACGCTCGAAGGATTGTCGCTATCAACAGTCGGCAAACGGCTCATAGTCATGGGTATGATTCAGAACCAAGGAAATTGCGTGCCATACGAGCTAAAGCCGAGACGGCTTCAGACGTGCGAACAGCTGCTAATTCCAACACCTAATACCATCCGTGGATTCCCTTCAGTATCTCTTCTGTCCCTGTAAAACTCGTTCCTGAATTTATATATCATTCTCTTCCGGCTTAAGTGAACTATCATTCTCTTGTCGCTAGTGGCCTCATTTCTAGTGTTAGCAATAATAATGTGTAGTCTGTGTGAGAAGGAGGCGCAAAACCTTCACCCCCAAAGCCGACGAGCGAGTGCAGGACCATATAGTGCGCCACAACTTCAAATTCCCCGATTTCATCCAACGTATCTACTTGTTACTCGATACAGCCTTGATACTACGTAGAGAGAGTTATAAGAATTATCGGTTCGAGCCGGAGTTACAATTAGAGAGCGAGTGCTTTTATTTGACGAAATTAAAAATTAAACTGAATTCAATTATTTAACAATTAGCAATCACCTCACTTAGTTGTATTGCCGATCTTTTTGGCCTAGTAAATCGCTGTTAGGTAATACCAATGCAAATTACTTCGCAACATATTGCTTTTGCATCTCTTTCATCCACGACGATGTAGTATTTTCACAGACGAAAGGGGCAAGAGATCCCCTCTGAGTGTGTTTGTGTGTTCCTCAAGCCAAACAGTTTTTAGGTCTTCATGGTCAAAAATGTTTTGGGTAAAAATATTTATTAAAAAAAGAGTTATATATAGCAATAAGTTTTGTAAATCCATCATCAACATTATATTTCTAGCTAATTATATTTCATACATATGGCCATTGTCTACTTGTGAACTTATTGCCGTTTTAAAAATTTTATTATGAGTTGGTTAATTTAATTTTGTACTCTGGGATTTATCTGTGTCAGTTTATTGTTTGAATTAATTTAATACATTTCTGAAAATTTGGTTATTTAAAAATTGCCAGTGGCCATGGTACGACCTTCAATACCGATCGTAGGAATTCTAAACTTCTACCTACTCTGTGATGAACGCCCAGCGTCTCTAACAAGTCTTAGAGGTGAGCGGTATCTACGCTTATCAGATTTTTCATATGTAATATTGGGAACATATCGATCATGTAGTTTCTTTCTTCCGCTCACATACTCTGCGAGGTTCGCTTTCTCCTCGCACAAGGGTGTGCGTTTATTTCCCAGCCTTCGGTTGGATCTTACTAATAATTTTTCACCAACATCGAAGACTTTATTCTGCCGTGACTTTTCGTTTATTTTTTCCTTAATTTCTATTCGTAGGTCGTTCTGTCAATGACTAAATGAATTGATTTGGTGTACTTGGTTAAATAAAATTACTACTTCGGAGTCGGTTATAAAGGGTGTTTTTTTAGAGGTATAACTTTAAGTTGGCATTGCTGTTCAAGATGGCGACCGATTTAACAGCTGTCAAGTGATTTATTCTCAGATTGGTTTTGCAATTCATCATGAATAGACTCACGTCTTTTCGTCGACAAAATCGTCCATCAGAGCAGTTAATTCGATTAATTTGCATCCCCAGAGACGCCCGCAGTATGCACACATATAAAATATATATATCGACCACCCACTGTACCAAGAGTACTAAAAGGGCACGTACTGTAATACTTTGACGCTGTGTTTATACAATTCAGGGTCTCGATCATCGACCTAAGTGCCCGAAATACGAACCGCTCGCTGTGCCTTGGCCCACACGCTGAAAGTGCATGTGTCAGCATAAGTGGAACACGAGCGGACCTCATATATGTGCATATACCTCCGCGTTCCAGACCGTCTCTCCGCTGCCGCTGTTGGAAGCGCCGCTACGAGACTTAGACCTCTTTAGCTCCTAAGTAAATTGGGCTTGACAAGAAACTCCTTCGAGCTCGGAGCGGCAACAACGGCTGCTCCGAAATAATCAAATAAATTTGTAAAAACCCAAAAAGGAAATAAATTATATAAAATGTAAATAAAGAACGAGAACTACAAAACACTGAGTACCTCTCTTTTTCATGGCGTGAAAGGATCATTCTACACGCCGTACGTGGAAGGATCTTGGTTTGCTTGCTTACAAAATCCAACTCGTTCAAGAATTGAAGCCAAACGATTATCAAGCAAGGCGTAGATTCGTCGAAATGGGCCCAAAACGCGATTGCCATTGTTCCCGATTTTCATAAGCGAATATTTTTAGCGATGAAGCCAACTTCTGGTTGAATGGCTACGTCAACAAACAAAACTGCAGCATTCGGAGTGAAGCTAACCCTCAAGTGTATGTCAAAACACCGTTACGCCCAGAAAAACTGACTGTTTGGTGCGCTTTATTGGCTGATGGAATCATTGGTCCGTACTTCTTCAAAAACGATGATGGCCAGAACGTTACAGTCAATGGTGATCGGTATAAAGCCATGATTACTAACTTTTTCATTCCTGAATTGAACAGCCATGATTTACAGGAGCTGTACTTCCAACAAGACGTCGCAACAACAAGACACGTTTGCTGACCGCCTAATTTCACTTTTTGGACTTGTGAATTGGCCTCCAAGATCTTGTGATTTAACACCGCTAGACTACTTTCTGTGGGGCTATGTAAAGTCATTGGTCTATTCGGATAAGCCACGATTGACCATTTGGAAGACAACATTCGCCATGTTATTGCCGATATACGGCCACAAATTTTAACATCATAGGAGAGTATTACTCTTCTGTGCCGATCTATGTGATCTTTTTTGCTTGATGGACAAGATTCGTTCCTTTCTGCTGCTGAGAATAAAGCTGTTACTCGGGTTTTACAACGTCAAATCTTGTAGCTGGACCCCTTTGAACTACCTCATCTTGTATAATTGCGAGCGTGAGCATGTCACAGTGAAAGTCGTTTACACCTTTGAAAACTAGTGAATATGCGAGCTCCTCTATTAAGAAGAGTTTTCCAGGAAAAATCAATTGCATGACACCTCTTGTTCCCAAACAGGAAAGGAAAGCGCGTTTCTTTTAAAATTATTTTATTTTGAAAGCAAATTAGCGGCTTTGCCCTGCCAACAAGGAAGACTCTCTCACTAAAAAGTGTGTAAACTGCCAAGAAAACCACACAGCAAACTAAAGAGGCTATCCAGTCTACAAGATGATGAAAAGTCGGATGCAACGAGCGACAACGGCACGCTCCCTGAACACACAAAACCCTTACATGAGATCACAAACGACACCGGAAGTTTTCTTCGCAAAAGCAGCCAGATCATCATTTGGCCCTTCAATTACCACCAACGGAATGTCTTACGCCAGTGCTTTAAGATCAGGCACAGTTCACATAGAGCCGAAAATTGCTAACATCCAACAGGCCATGGGACTGCCACAAAGTTACATGGAATCTATGATGATTACTTCGCAACAAAATATGATGGAATTTATGTCCTTCATGAAAACCACAATGCAAACCCAAAATATCTTGTTACAAATGCTTTCAGCTCAGCAGTCCAAATAAACCATGCCTAGCCTTCGAATAACTCTGTGGAACGCCAACGGTGTTTCACGGCATAAACCTGAAATAACTCAATTTCTGAACGAAAACCACATCGACGTTATGTTGCTGGCAGAAACGCATCTCACCAGCAAATATAACTTTAAAATACGGGGATACACGTTCTACGGCACCGATCATCCAGATGGTAAAGCGCATGGCGGAACTGGCATCTTAATAAGAGACCGCGTCAAACACCACTTTCACCAACGGTTTGCAAAAAATCATCTGCAAGCTACTACGATAAAATTACAGTTGGGCAACTGCAACCTTGCCATTGCCGCTGTCTAATGCCCACCCCGCTTTACAGTCTCCGAAGACCAATTCATGGACTTCTACAATTCACTTGGTGAGCGATTCATAGCAGCAGGAGATTACAACGCCAAGCACACGCACTGGGGATCCCGCCTTGTGACCCCCAAAGGAAGGCAATTATATAATGCACTCATTAAAACATGCAACAAACTGGACTACGTTTCACCAGACAGCCCTACATACTGGCCTACAGATCCTAGAAAACTACCTGATTTAATTGATTTTGCTGTGACAAAAAACATTTCTCGCAATCTGATATCAGCAAAATCGCTTTTGGATCTAAGTTCCCACATTGAACTAACTCCACAGCTCAACATCAAGGAGGACATCGACTGCTATGCCGATGCACTGGAGTCTGTACTCGTCGCAGCAGCCAAAGTCTCAACACCGCAAGGGTGGGACGGGCACACACACCAACACAAAACTAACCTTGAAATCGAACAGCTTGTTCTGGAGAAAAGACGTTTGAGACATGCTTAGCAAACCAGCAGATCGCCATCCTCCAAACAAAGTCTTAAGGAAGCTGGTCGCAGACTGATCAGGGCTCTAAGGCAAGAAGAAGTAAAAGCACAACGCCAGTACATTTTGAAACTTTCACCCACCAGCACTAAGCATCCCTTGTGGAGGGCCCACCCAAATCTAAGTGCGCCGGCCGAAACAGTAATTCCCATAAGAGACTCTTCAGGCAGCTGGTCCAGAAGCGACAAAGACAGAGCCAAAGCCAAACCCTGCAACTAATTCATTCGCACTACCGTCGTCGTCAATTCGAATCGAATCTGAGACGGAGCCAATTCTGTTTTTAACCAAATGAAGTTGCAAAAGTAATCAGCGAGCAATTTAAACCAAAAAAGGCCCAGGCGGTGATCAAATAACTCCCAAAATGTTAATCGAACTTCCAAACTGTGCAGTTGAGGTTATTTGTAAACTCTTTAACGGGATCACACGACTTGGCTATTTTAAAAAAAAAATGGAAAAAATCGGTAATAATATTGATCCCAAAGCCAGGAAAAGATCACACAATACCAGCTTCGTACAGACCGATAAGTTTACTCTCGTGTCTGTCAAAACTGCTCGAAAAATGCCTTTTGACGCGCATAATCCCATATCTGAAAGAGCACAACGTTATTCCAGCACACCAATTTGGCTTTCGAGAAAGCCACTTTAGCGGAGTAAAGCGGGCGGGAGCGCGGTTTTAGTTTTAATTAGTCTCATGTATGCAGCTGAATAAAGCACACTGAATAACACCACGACGCCCCCGACTTCTTCATTTTTTCCTCTTCCTTTACGTTTGCACCGTGGGAATTATTTCTGCCAACCAACTCTTTTTTGTGGAAGTTTCGCCCCCTACAACATTTTGGTCCTTCGAGCCGGATAAGGATATTCTTCTGCCATTCGACCAGCAGCTCCTGTGATTTTTCCGCAAAAAAAGATAAGTACGAGCATTTTCCGACTCCCTCTCGCTGCCGGTCTTTAGCAGTGGTTCGAACATTGAATTTCGTTCACATTGCAGTAAGATCAATTTTTTTCGTGTCAACTCCACGTCCGAGTTTTCCCGACATAACGGCAGTCGATAAATTTAAAATTCCTTTAATTACAAAACATTTTCTATCCGTCTCCGCTTTGTGTGCGTCGCCATACTCCTTGCCTTTTTCCTTTTCGTTCCCCGTTGTACATCAACTTGCCAACGTGCAAAGCATATGTGCATCCAGACATACACATACACGCGCGTGACAACTTGTGTACATAGTGCAGTGCAATTCTGCCTCCAAAAAAAATATACGACAAAAAGTGAAATTGTGTGGTGGAAAATAAAAAGGAATAAATAATATCAGCCACTCGGTGTGAAGAAATTTCGGGAGTTTCCCTGTTCGCCGATCAATCCGCCGCCGTCGAGATATTTTTTTTGTCTTGTGTTTTTTTTTCTCCACATAATTTCATCTGTTCCGTCACTTCAAATACAGTCCACTCTTCGACGCTCTACTGTACCGACATACACATATCCATAAACACATGCATGCCCATATCTATGTACATACATACATAGAACTTTTTTCTGCCTCCACATACAGGAACATACATATAATATATCCATAAATGCATGTATGACCATATCTACATAAATATTGCCTCCACATACAGGAACATAAAATAAAATAAATTCAAATCCACACGGGTGCGACCGTGATTGTTTTTTTCTCCAAATTGCAGCAATTAACCGCCCCAACGGCTGTGTTATTATTGTTGCTGATTTTTTTCCCTTCTCCCTCACGCATGCACTGCGCTGCCGACGGCATAACCCACTGAACATTTCTCCCGAACCAAAGCCAAGGTTTTTAATTCCACCGTTCCGACTCCGCTCAAAAATAAGTATTTATAATTATAATTATTATTTAATTATAAAAATTATTAATTCATAATTATAATTACTATTTAATTATAAATATTATTTAATTATTTCCGGCAAAGTAAATTATTTATTTAATGGATTAATTAATTTATATTTATTGCGTTTTTCCGGATTTTTTTTTGCGATCAAAGATATTTTCCAAACCAAACAAACAGAAGTCAACAGAAGTCAATACAGTTTCATCGATTTCCAAATATTTTCTTCCGATTCTTCTCGTTGTTTATGGCACTGTGCTTTCTACTCCGCACAAATTAACAGTGTGACCGTACTCTGTGTCTTTCTTTTCTCGTCCAACTCGTTGGCGACTCAGATCGCGCCGAGAGCTTAACGGTGAATATCCTTACGTTCTGAACGAAACGCCCCTTGCTCAGGTCAGTCGACAAGAGCTGATCCGCAAAGCTCGAGTCCGAGAATGCCCACGGGAGACGACAGGAAACCGAGGTCGATCCCGTCTATCCGTTTGGACAGGTCCCAATCCGCGTCTCCGCGGCCGTCTCAATTAACACCAAAGGCTGCCATTGCCATTCCAAGGGCAAAAAGCGACGAGTCCGTCGAGACTATCTCCGGTCCCCCGTCAAGGCTTTCTCGGTCGGTGTCCAAGATGGCTCAAACTGCGATAGACATCGCCCTCAAAAAGTTTATTGCCAAAACAGACCGGGTTAGCCAATTTCAAGCGGATATTCATACTCCGAGCGCCGCTGAACCAGAACGACTTTCCCCTTTCCCCGGGCCTTGTGGGAAAAGGTGGAGAAGAGCTATGAAAGTTGCTCCGATCTTCTTTCCGCGTCCACCGACAGTACGGCCACCTCGACAGTGCTTGTATCCAAGTACAGTTACTGCTACTCCGTATATTCGAGATGTTTGGTCCAGCTTCAGGACATAATAGACAAGGCCGCCTCCCAGTCCATTCAGGCTGCTGTGAGTGTTCCAACACCGCCGTCTACTGGCTGTCGTTTGCCACCAGTCGACACCGAAGTTTTCGCTGCGTTGGCTCACCTTCAGAGATCTTTTTACCGCGATATACATCCACAACTAGCGTCTTACACCGGTAGAGAAGTTGTTCCACCTACTGTCCAAAACAAGTGGCGATGCGCACGCCATTGTTTCTAAAGCCCCGCTGACCAACGAAGGGTTTATCTCCGCGTGGCGAACCCTCACCGACCGCTTCGAAAATCGGCGGTTATTAGTCAATAGCCAGTTGAAAATCCTCTTCAACATTCAGGCAGTACCCCAAGAGTCCGGAGCCGCTCTGAAAGAGCTGCAAGGCACAATTCAAAGTTGCCTGACAGCCTTAGAGATGTCCTCTATCCAAGTCGAGATTGTCTCCTGGTGTACATGGTTTCTTTAAAGCTTCCCAAAATCACGCTTTCGTTGTGGGAGCAATCCATTCACAACAAGGCTGAGATTCCAACATGGAATGAGTTAGACTCGTTCTTGACAGAGCGTCATCGCACTCTGGAGGCTATCGATGACATCAGGCCTAGCAGTTCGGGTCAGTTTCCGCCAAGGTCGACACCTGCGAGCACCAAAGCGCGTAGGCTTAATTCCTACGAGGCCAGAGTGACTCCAGCCCCAAGAGGGTGCGATCTCTGCTCCAGAGAGAATCATCCCGGTCGCTCCGACTACATTAAGAAAAAGCAGCTTTGCCTGAACTGTTTTGCACGAGGGCACCTGCAACGGGATTGCACTAGCGCCCATAGCTGCTTCACGTGCCACAGCCGTCATCACACCCTCCTGCACCGCGGTAATCCATTCGCGGCCGCTCCAAGTCCGTCTGCGCCATCCAGGTCTCGACCCGCTCCTACTACAAGAGGCACGAGCCCCACAGAGGATCACTCTGATGTGCAAGTGTGCTTCGCTTCCGGCTCAAGAGCCGTCTTACTGGGCACAGCCCTCATTAACATTTGCCATTTAGGGTGCAATTTCCAGGCGCGAGCCCTGATCGACTCTGGTTCCGAGGCAACCTTTATTACGAAGAGACTTTTCAACCTCGTCAAACTTCCATTCGAGACTATCCAGGCCCAAGTCTCTGGTCTTAATCCGCTCAGTCCGTTGCCGCTCAGTCCACGAAACTCTGTCATTTTTCTATTCGATCGCCTTCCAGACCCGGGCTGCATTTAGAAACTTCAGCTTATGTTCTTCAGCAGCTGGCCGGGAATCTGCCTTCGTATCCAGTCCCTCGAGATCTCCTTAAGGGAATTCCTGACATCCCCCTTGCGGATCCCAAGTTCTTCGAGAGCTCACAAATCGATGTCTTGATAGGAGCCGACATTCTTCCGTCCATCCTCCTCGGCAACGCCGAGGGCTAACATTTGCGGTTCACTTCTCGGCCAGGAAACCATTTTTGGATGGGTGTTGACAGGGCCCATATCTCCAGCGGCCCCCCGCAATTTGTCCGCCCTCTCCACTCGAGTTACCTGCGGACTCGACGACTCGTTGGATCATCTCCTTACCAAATTCGGGGAGGTGGAGGAAGTGCCCACACAAATAGTACCCGAGGCTGATTCCGTCTGTGAACACAATTTTGTCCAGTCTACAAGAAGGGACAATCGTGGCAAATACGTTGTGATGCTCGCCTTGCGCGATCCCGAGCTCGCATCTTCACGATCCTTTGCTCTGGCTCAATTTCTGCGTAACGAGCAGCGCCTAAAAAGAGATCCTCCCCTGAAGGCCCGGTATGACTCTGTGATCCAAGAATACCTCGACTTAGGTCACATGGCCGAGGTCCCTATGACGAGCAGTTCCGCCACGTACTACCTTCCACATCACGCCGTTCTTAAGCTCGAGAGCACAACCACTAAAGTGCGGGTGGTTTTCAACGCCTCTAGCCCTTCCGCAAACGGGACCAGTCTGAATGACATACTTTACGCGGCCCGGTCATACAATCCGACCTCACGATTTAAATCCTGAAGTGGCGATACTTTAGGTTCGTTTTCAACGCCGACATCGAGAAGATGTATCGGCAAATTTGGGTAGACCCCCAGCATACTCCCTTGCAGCGTATTCTATTCCGCAATTCCGATGGGGAAATCCGCGTCTACGAGTTAAAGACAGTCACCTTCGGGGTTAATTGTGCCCCGTTCCTAGCGATCCGTGTCCTGCAACAGCTCGCCGTCGACGAAGAGTCGAGGTATCCGCAGGCGAGTCGGATTATCCGACAGTACATGTACGTCGACGACGTACTCGCGGGGGCAGACTCCAAAACCGACGCGCAAGCGGCTATCCGCGAGCTCCAGGGGGCCCTGGATTCAGCAGGATTCCCCCTTAGAAAATGGACATCCAATAGCAAGGCGATTTTGGCCAACATCCAGAGTGAACATCTCCTTCGCGCAGACTTCCTTGAAATCGACGCAGAGAGCACGGCTAAAACTCTCGGAGTGCGGTGGAAGGCGACGTCTGACGAGTTTTTATTCATTCCGCCCGAAGTGACCTTGGGTTCAACGTTCACAAAGCATTAAGTCCTATCCCAAATCGCCAAACTATTCGATCCAGCGGGTTGGCTCGCCCCCTTCATAGTCCCTCCCTCGAGATTTTTGCCAAAGATGGGTTGACTTCCTGGAAAATTACTCCGCTCTTGATCAGATCCACATTCCCCGATGGGTCGCTTTCCGACCACATTTGAAAATTGAGCATCATGGGTTCTGCGACGCCTCGCAGAAGGCGTACGGCGCGCCATCTACGTCCGAGTTGAGGCTGGGTCCGCGGTAATGGTGAACTTGCTCACGGCAAAGACGCGGGTGGCCCCAGTAAAAACGGTGTCGCTCCCGCGCCTCGAGTTGTGCGGAGCCTTGTTATTGTCCGAAATGGCCAACGCGGTTCTTCCGAAGATGCCCGGGCAGGCGTCCGCCCTGCACTTTTGGACGGACTCTACGATTGTTCTCGCCTGGTTGCATAAGCCAGCGTGCCACTGGACAACGTTCGTGGCAAATCGTGTGACCAAGATCACCCAGCTCACCGAGGTGGAGAAATGGGCACACGTCCGCTCCGAGCATAACCCGGCAGATCTCGCTAGCCGGGGGGTGGCGCTTCAAGACCTTGCGGACAGCCAGCTGTGGTGGCATGGTCCTGCCTGGCTGCAGTGGCCTCGCTGCGAGTTGCCCACTCAAGGCTATGAACCCCCTGTGACTGAACTCGAGAAGGCGAGCAGTCAAGGTCCATGTTGCGAAGGCACCCCCTGAAGACATTCTGGAGCGTTTTTCCACACTCGACAAGGCGTTGCGAGTCCTCGCTTACGCTCATCGGTTCATCCAGCGTTCGCGAAAGCTCATGTCCCCGTTTGAGGATCCCTTGACAGCTCCTGAAATTGCGTCGGCCGAGCGGCTCCTGATTTCAGTCACGCAACGCAGGCACTTTGCCCTTGAGATTGGCTGCTTAAGCCAAAAACCACTAGTGCCAGCATCCAGCCTTGTCCAAAACCTGAACCCGTTCATTGATACCCAAGGGCTCATAAGAGCATGCGGCCGAGTCACGGCCTCCGAACTTCTCCAGTATGATGAACGGCATCCTGTCATCCTTTCATACGACTGCCATCTGTCTCGACTCCTCGTCCATTTTACGCATCGCATAACGCTGCACGGTGGCAATCAGCTGATGATCCGTCTGATCCGTTCCAAGTTCTGGATCCCGAGGGTGAGGAATTTGGTCAAGTCCGTCATATATTCATGCAAGGTCTGCATCATCCACAAAAAGAGGTTGCAAACGCAACTGATGGGAGACTTACCCAAAGAACGAACGTCCTTCTCGCGCCCATTCACATATACCGGTGTGGACTATGCCGGTCCCTTCGACATCAAAAACTACACGGTGCTTCGCCACAAAGGCCATCCATTTAGAGCCTACTTCCGACCTTACGACTGAGAAGTTTCTCGCCGCCTTCGCCCGTTTCGTGTCCCGAAGAGGATGCCCCCGTCAAGTTCAGTCGGACAATGGAAAGACCTTTGTGGGTGCGGCTACCCTACTCTCCCGCGAGTTTCTCCAAGCTCTCAAGGAAGCTGTGACAGGTGCCTATAGTCACCAGCAGCTGCTCTGGCAATTCATTCCTCCGGGAGCACCCCACATGGGAGGCTTGTGGGAAGCAGGTGTTAAGAGCTTCAAGACCCTGTTCTACAAGTCTACGGCGACGCGGAAATATACGTTCGAAGAGCTGTCCACGCTTCTAGCTAGGATCGAAGCATGCTTGAATTCGCGCCCGCTCGCGCTGATGTCCGAAGACCCCACTGACCTGCTGGCACTTACGCCTGGGCACTTTCTTGTTGGAGGGCCCCTCCTCGCCATGGTCGAACCCGAGATAAAGGGGGACCCCACATCTATTATAAACCGCTGGCAGCACCTGAAGGCTCTTCATCAACAATTTCGTCTGCGATGGAAGGAGGAGTACCTCAAGGAACTCCATAAGCGGAATAAGTGGCGAACCCCTACAAGAAATCTCCGTGCCGGGGACATGGTGGTAGTCAAGGAAGACAACCTTCCGTCCAATGAGTGGCGACTATTCAGAATCGACGCGGTGTTTCCAGGATCCGATGGCCATGTTCGTGTGGTCGACATCCGCACTGCACGGGGACTCATTAAGCGTCCCATAGCGAAGGTCGTCCTTCTTCAACGGAAGAGTCCGCCTGCCCGCAATAACCAGTCGACCCTTCACTCCGGTGTTTCAATTCATCACTCCGATTCGTAGCGTCAATTAATAGTTCCAACCCGTAGTTCCAATTCGCAGTTCTTATCACTACTGATCCAAATTTTTATTTTGTCCTATTCCGCCAATCAGATCTCACACGTTGTCTCCACGTCCGCGCAGCGCCATCGCATTGGAACACAGACGAACTCGAGGTATGCAATCCTACCGTTGCCGAGTCTGTAGCGGGATCCATCCACTTCGGAAGTGTCGTCGGTTCCTCCGTCTGAGTGCCGAGAAGAGGCTCCGAGCTGTCCTTGCCAACCGGTACTGCCACCGCTGTTTGGCCCACGAGCACTCCGACGGAGCGTGTCGGCGAGGTGATCGCTGCAAAACGTGCGGCCAGGATCACCACACTCTCCTTCATCTCTCGGAACCACCGATGGCATCACGGCAGTCCCGCCCGGCAGCACGCCGGTCGCAGAGATCGTCCGCCACTCCACGGTACCCTTCAGTAGCTCCTCTCCTCGGCCCTCGTCCGCCACTCCACGGCATTTTTCCGCCGCTCCTCGGTCCTCGTCCGCCACCCCACGGCACTCATCCGACACTCCGCGGCAATTTTCTGCTACTCGTCGGGGTGCAACGCAGCCCGCGGTCGCCGCTCCGTCCCTAACGTCCCTCCTACAGCGGCACAGCGTCAACCTCCTACCGACGGCTTTGGTGCGTATAGAGACCGGGTATAGAGACCAATTAACACCAAAGGCTGCCATTGCCATTCCAAGGGCAAAAAGCGACGAGTCCGTCGAGACTATCTCCGGTCCCCCGTCAAGTCTTTCTCGGTCGGTGTCCAAGATGGCTCAAACTGCGATAGACATCGCCCTCAAAAAGTTTATTGCCAAAACAGACCGGGTTAGCCAATTTCAAGCGGATATTCATACTCCGAGCGCCGCTGAACCAGAACGACTTTCCCCTGGCATGTGCCAAGTCCATCGGGACCAAATCCGGGCCTTGTGGGAAAAGGTGGAGAAGAGCTATGGAAGTTGCTCCGATCTTCTTTCCGCGTCCACCGACAGTACGGCCACCTCGACAGTGCTTGAATCCAAGTACAGTTACTGCTACTCCGTATATTCGAGATGTTTGGTCCAGCTTCAGGACATAATAGACAAGGCCGCCTCCCAGTCCATTCAGGCTGCTGTGAGTGTTCCAACACCGCCGTCTACTGGCTGTCGTTTGCCACCAGTCGACACCGAAGTTTTCGCTGGTGATTACCTGCGTTGGCCCACCTTCAGAGATCTTTTTACCGCGATATACATCCACAACTAGCTTCTTACACCGGTAGAGAAGTTGTTCCACCTACTGTCCAAAACAAGTGGCGATGCGCACGCCATTGTTTCTAAAGCCCCCTGACCAACGAAGGGTTTATCTCCGCGTGGCGAACCCTCACCGACCGCTTCGAAAATCGGCGGTTATTAGTCAATAGCCAGTTGAAAATCCTCTTCAACATTCAGGCAGTACCCCAAGAGTCCGGAGCCGCTCTGAAAGAGCTACAAGGCACAATTCAAAGTTGCCTGACAGCCTTAGAGATGTCCTCTATCCAAGTCGAGACTTGGGATTGTCTCCTGGTGTACATGGTTTCTTTAAAGCTTCCCAAAATCACGCTTTCGTTGTGGGAGCAATCCATTCACAACAAGGCTGAGATTCCAACATGGAATGAGTTAGACTCGTTCTTGACAGAGCGTCATCGCACTCTGGAGGCTATCGATGACATCAGGCCTAGCAGTTCGGGTCAGTTTCCGCCAAGGTCGACACCTGCGAGCACCAAAGCGCGTAGGCTTAATTCCTACGAGGCCAGAGTGACTCCAGCCCCAAGAGGGTGCGATCTCTGCTCCAGAGAGAATCATCCTGGTCGCTCCGACTACATTAAGAAAAAGCAGCTTTGCCTGAACTGTTTTGCACGAGGGCACCTGCAACGGGATTGCACTAGCGCCCATAGCTGCTTCACGTGCCACAGCCGTCATCACACCCTCCTGCACCTCGGTAATCCATTCGCGGCCGCTCCAAGTCCGTCTGCGCCATCCAGGTCTCGACCCGCTCCTACTACAAGAGGCACGAGCCCCACAGAGGATCACTCTGATGTGCAAGTGTGCTTCGCTTCCGGCTCAAGAGCCGTCTTACTGGGCACAGCCCTCATTAACATTTGCCATTTAGGGTGCAATTTCCAGGCGCGAGCCCTGATCGACTCTGGTTCCGAGGCAACCTTTATTACGAAGAGACTTTTCAACCTCGTCAAACTTCCATTCGAGACTATCCAGGCCCAAGTCTCTGGTCTTAATCCGCTCAGTCCGTTGCCGCTCAGTCCACGAAACTCTGTCATTTTTCTATTCGATCGCCTTCCAGACCCGGGCTGCATTTAGAAACATCAGCTTATGTTCTTCCGCAGCTGGCCGGGAATCTGCCTTCGTATCCAGTCCCTCGAGATCTCCTTAAGGGAATTCCTGACATCCCCCTTGCGGATCCCAAGTTCTTCGAGAGCTCACAAATCGATGTCTTGATAGGAGCCGACATTCTTCCGTCCATCCTCCTCGGCAACGCCAGGGCTAACATTTGCGGTTCACTTCTCGGCCAGGAAATTATTTTTGGATGGGTGTTGACAGGGCCCATATCTCCAGCGGCCCCCCGCAATTTGTCCGCCCTCTCCACTCGAGTTACCTGCGGACTCGACGACTCGTTGGATCATCTCCTTACCAAATTCTGGGAGGTGGAGGAAGTGCCCACACAGATAGTACCCGAGGCTGATTCCGTCTGTGAACACAATTTTGTCCAGACTACAAGAAGGGACAATCGTGGCAAATACGTTGTGATGCTCCCCTTGCGCGATCCCGAGCATAGTGGTTCCGAGCTCGCATCTTCACGATCCTCCTAAAAAGAGATCCTCCCCTGAAGGCCCGGTATGACTCTGTGATCCAAGAATACCTCGACTTAGGTCACATGGCCGAGGTCCCTATGACGAGCAGTTCCGCCACGTACTACCTTCCACATCAAGCCGTTCTTAAGCCCGAGAGCACAACCACTAAAGTGCGGGTGGTTTTCAACGCCTCTAGCCCTTCCGCAAACGGGACCAGTCTGAATGACATACTTTACGCGGCCCGGTCATACAATCCGACCTCACGATTTAAATCCTGAAGTGGCGATACTTTAGGTTCGTTTTCAACGCCGACATCGAGAAAATGTATCGGCAAATTTGGGTAGACCCCCAGCATACTCCCTTGCAGCGTATTCTATTCCGCAATTCCGATGGGGAAATCCGCGTCTACGAGTTAAAGACAGTCACCTTCGGGGTTAATTGTGCCCCGTTCCTAGCGATCCGTGTCCTGCAACAGCTCGCCGTCGACGAAGAGTCGAGGTATCCGCAGGCGAGTCGGATTATCCGACAGTACATGTACGTCGGCGACGTACTCGCGGGGGCAGACTCCAAAACCGACGCGCAAGCGGCTATCCGCGAGCTCCAGGGGGCCCTGGATTCAGCAGGATTCCCCCTTAGAAAATGGACATCCAATAGCAAGGCGATTTTGGCCAACATCCAGAGTGAACATCTCCTTCGCGCAGACTTCCTTGAAATCAACGCAGAGAGCACGGCTAAAACTCTCGGAGTGCGGTGGAAGGCGACGTCTGACGAGTTTTTCTTCATTCCGCCCGAATTGACCTTGGGTTCAACGTTCACAAAGCGTCAAGTCCTATCCCAAATCGCCAAACTATTCGATCCAGCGGGTTGGCTCGCCCCCTTCATAGTCCCTCCCTCGAGATTTTTGCCAAAGATGGGTTGACTTCCTGGAAAATTACTCCGCTCTTGATCAGATCCACATTCCCCGATGGGTCGCTTTCCGACCACATTTGAAAATTGAGCATCATGGGTTCTGCGACGCCTCGCAGAAGGCGTACGGCGCGCCATCTACGTCCGAGTTGAGGCTGGGTCCGCGGTAATGGTGAACTTGCTCACGGCAAAGACGCGGGTGGCCCCAGTAAAAACGGTGTCGCTCCCGCGCCTCGAGTTGTGCGGAGCCTTGTTATTGTCCGAAATGGCCAACGCGGTTCTTCCGAAGATGCCCGGGCAGGCGTCCGCCCTGCACTTTTGGACGGACTCTACGATTGTTCTCGCCTGGTTGCATAAGCCAGCGTGCCACTGGACAACGTTCGTGGCAAATCGTGTGACCAAGATCACCCAGCTCACCGAGGTGGAGAAATGGGCACACGTCCGCTCCGAGCATAACCCGGCAGATCTCGCTAGCCTGGGGGTGGCGCTTCAAGACCTTGCGGACAGCCAGCTGTGGTGGCATGGTCCTGCCTGGCTGCAGTGGCCTCGCTGCGAGTTGCCCACTCAAGGCTATGAACCCCCTGTGACTGAACTCGAGAAGCGAGCAGTCAAGGTCCATGTTGCGAAGGCACCCCCTGAAGACATTCTGGAGCGTTTTTCCACACTCGACAAGGCGTTGCGAGTCCTCGCTTACGCTCATCGGTTCATCCAGCGTTCGCGAAAGCTCATGTCCCCGTTTGAGGATCCCTTGACAGCTCCTGAAATTGCGTCGGCCGAGCGGCTCCTGATTTCAGTCACGCAACGCAGGCACTTTGCCCTTGAGATTGGCTGCTTAAGCCAAAAACCACCAGTGCCAGCATCCAGCCTTATCCAAAACCTGAACCCGTTCATTGATACCCAAGGGCTCATAAGAGCATGCGGCCGAGTCACGGCCTCCGAACTTCTCCAGTATGATGAACGGCATCCTGTCATCCTTCCATACGACTGCCATCTGTCTCGACTCCTCGTCCATTTTACGCATCGCATAACGCTGCACGGTGGCAATCAGCTGATGATCCGTCTGATCCGTTCCAAGTTCTGGATCCCGAGGGTGAGGAATTTGGTCAAGTCCGTCATATATTCATGCAAGGTCTGCATCATCCACAAAAAGAGGTTGCAAACGCAACTGATGGGAGACTTACCCAAAGAACGAACGTCCTTCTCGCGCCCATTCACATATACCGGTGTGGACTATGCCGGTCCCTTCGACATCAAAAACTACACGGTGCTTCGCCACAAAGGCCATCCATTTAGAGCCTACTTCCGACCTTACGACTGAGAAGTTTCTCGCCGCCTTCGCCCGTTTCGTGTCCCGAAGAGGATGCCCCCGTCAAGTTCAGTCGGACAATGGAAAGACCTTTGTGGGTGCGGCTGCCCTACTCTCCCGCGAGTTTCTCCAAGCTCTCAAGGAAGCTGTGACAGGTGCCTATAGTCACCAGCAGCTGCTCTGGCAATTCATTCCTCCGGGAGCACCCCACATGGGAGGCTTGTGGGAAGCAGGTGTTAAGAGCTTCAAGACCCTGTTCTACAAGTCTACGGCGACGCGGAAATATACGTTCGAAGAGCTGTCCACGCTTCTAGCTAGGATCGAAGCATGCTTGAATTCGCGCCCGCTCGCGCCGATGTCCGAAGACCCCACTGACCTGCTGGCACTTACGCCTGGGCACTTTCTTGTTGGAGGGCCCCTCCTCGCCATGGTCGAACCCGAGATAAAGGGGGACCCCACATCTATTATAAACCGCTGGCAGCACCTGAAGGCTCTTCATCAACAATTTCGTCTGCGATGGAAGGAGGAGTACCTCAAGGAACTCCATAAGCTGAATAAGTGGCGAACCCCTACAAGAAATCTCCGTGCCGGGGACATGGTGGTAGTCAAGGAAGACAACCTTCCGTCCAATGAGTGGCGACTATTCAGAATCGACGCGGTGTTTCCAGGATCCGATGGCCATGTTCCTGTGGTCGACATCCGCACTGCACGGGGACTCATTAAGCGTCCCATAGCGAAGGTCGTCCTTCTTCCAACGGAAGAATCCGCCTGCCCGCAATAACCAGTCGACCCTTCACTCCGGTGTTTCAATTCATCACTCCGATTCGTAGCGTCAATTAATAGTTCCAACCCGTAGTTCCAATTCGCAGTTCTTATCACTACTGATCCAAATTTTTATTTTGTCCTATTCCGCCAATCAGATCTCACACGATGTCTCCACGTCCGCGCAGCGCCATCGCATTGGAACACAGACGAACTCGAGGTATGCAATCCTACCGTTGCCGAGTCTGTAGCGGGATCCATCCACTTCGGAAGTGTCGTCGGTTCCTCCGTCTGAGTGCCGAGAAGAGGCTCCGAGCTGTCCTTGCCAACCGGTACTGCCACCGCTGTTTGGCCCACGAGCACTCCGACGGAGCGTGTCGGCGAGGTGATCGCTGCAAAACGTGCGGCCAGGATCACCACACTCTCCTTCATCTCTCGGAACCACCGATGGCATCACGGCAGTCCCGCCCGGCAGCACGCCGGTCGCAGAGATCGTCCGCCACTCCACGGTACCCGCTCCTCGGCCCTCGTCCGCCACTCCACGGCATTTTTCTGCCGCTCCTCGGTCCTCGTCCGCCACCCCACGGCACTCATCCGACACTCCGCGGCAATTTTCTGCTACTCGTCGGGGTGCAACGCAGCCCGCGGTCGCCGCTCCGTCCCTAACGTCCCTCCTACAGCGGCACAGCGTCAACCTGCTACCGACGGCTTTGGTGCGTACATTAAGAAAAAGCAGCTTTGCCTGAACTGTTTTGCACGAGGGCACCTGCAACGGGATTGCACTAGCGCCCATAGCTGCTTCACGTGCCACAGCCGTCATCACACCCTCCTGCACCGCGGTAATCCATTCGCGGCCGCTCCAAGTCCGTCTGCGCCATCCAGGTCTCGACCCGCTCCTACTACAAGAGGCACGAGCCCCACAGAGGATCACTCTGATGTGCAAGTGTGCTTCGCTTCCGGCTCAAGAGCCGTCTTACTGGGCACAGCCCTCATTAACATTTGCCATTTAGGGTGCAATTTCCAGGCGCGAGCCCTGATCGACTCTGGTTCCGAGGCAACCTTTATTACGAAGAGACTTTTCAACCTCGTCAAACTTCCATTCGAGACTATCCAGGCCCAAGTCTCTGGTCTTAATCCGCTCAGTCCGTTGCCTCTCAGTCCACGAAACTCTGTCATTATACCCGTTACTCGTAGAGTAAAAGGGTATATTGTATTCGTGCAAAAGTATGTAACAGCTAGAAGGAAGCGTTTCCGACCCTATAAAGTATATATATTCTTGATCAGGATCACTAGCCGAGTCGATCTAGCCATGTCCGTCTGTCCGTCTGTCCGTCTGTCCGTCTGTCTGTCCGTCTGTCAGTCTGTCTGTCTGTCTGTCTGTCTGTCTGTCTGTCTGTCCGTATGAACGCTGAGATCTCGGAAACTATAAAAGCTAGAAGATTGGCATTTTGCATGTAGATTTTAGAAGTTCCTACGCAGCGCAAGTTTGTTTCAAAATGGTGCCACGCCCCCTTTAACGCCCACAATCGCCTATATACGATTTTAAAAATTTAAATATTTCGGAAAAGTAAAAATGCAGTTTTATTGTGTTTATCAATACCTATCGAAATGTAGAAGAAATTTTTCAAATCGGACCATTCGTTTAAAAGTTATGCGTGATCAAAGTTTCCATCTCCATCTCCCTCGCACTCCCTTTACCTGAGTAACGGGTATCTGATAGTCGGGGCAACCGACTATAGCGTTCTCTCTTGTTTTTCTATTCGATCGCCTTCCAGACCCGGGCTGCATTTAGAAACTTCAGCTTATGTTCTTCCGCAGCTGGCCGGGAATCTGCCTTCGTATCCAGTCCCTCGAGATCTCCTTAAGGGAATTCCTGACATCCCCCTTGCGGATCCCAAGTTCTTCGAGAGCTCACAAATCGATGTCTTGATAGGAGCCGACATTCTTCCGTCCATCCTCCTCGGCAACGCCAGGGCTAACATTTGCGGTTCACTTCTCGGCCAGGAAATTATTTTTGGATGGGTGTTGACAGGGCCCATATCTCCAGCGGCCCCCCGCAATTTGTCCGCCCTCTCCACTCGAGTTACCTGCGGACTCGACGACTCGTTGGATCATCTCCTTACCAAATTCTGGGAGGTGGAGGAAGTGCCCACACAGATAGTCCCCGAGGCTGATTCCGTCTGTGAACACAATTTTGTCCAGACTACAAGAAGGGACAATCGTGGCAAATACGTTGTGATGCTCCCCTTGCGCGATCCCGAGCATAGTGGTTCCGAGCTCGCATCTTCACGATCCTTTGCTCTGGCTCAATTTCTGCGTAACGAGCAGCGCCTAAAAAGAGATCCTCCCCTGAAGGCCCGGTATGACTCTGTGATCCAAGAATACCTCGACTTAGGTCACATGGCCGAGGTCCCTATGACGAGCAGTTCCGCCACGTACTACCTTCCACATCACGCCGTTCTTAAGCCCGAGAGCACAACCACTAAAGTGCGGGTGGTTTTCAACGCCTCTAGCCCTTCCGCAAACGGGACCAGTCTGAATGACATACTTTACGCGGCCCGGTCATACAATCCGACCTCACGATTTAAATCCTGAAGTGGCGATACTTTAGGTTCGTTTTCAACGCCGACATCGAGAAGATGTATCGGCAAATTTGGGTAGACCCCCAGCATACTCCCTTGCAGCGTATTCTATTCCGCAATTCCGATGGGGAAATCCGCGTCAACGAGTTAAAGACAGTCACCTTCGGGGTTAATTGTGCCCCGTTCCTAGCGATCCGTGTCCTGCAACAGCTCGCCGTCGACGAAGAGTCGAGGTATCCGCAGGCGAGTCGGATTATCCGACAGTACATGTACGTCGACGACGTACTCGCGGGGGCAGACTCCAAAACCGACGCGCAAGCGGCTATCCGCGAGCTCCAGGGGGCCCTGGGTTCAGCAGGATTCCCCCTTAGAAAATGGACATCCAATAGCAAGGCGATTTTGGCCAACATCCAGAGTGAACATCTCCTTCGCGCAGACTTCCTTGAAATCAACGCAGAGAGCACGGCTAAAACTCTCGGAGTGCGGTGGAAGGCGACGTCTGACGAGTTTTTCTTCATTCCGCCCGAATTGACCTTGGGTTCAACGTTCACAAAGCGTCAAGTCCTATCCCAAATCGCCAAACTATTCGATCCAGCGGGTTGGCTCGCCCCCTTCATAGTCCCTCCCTCGAGATTTTTGCCAAAGATGGGTTGACTTCCTGGAAAATTACTCCGCTCTTGATCAGATCCACATTCCCCGATGGGTCGCTTTCCGACCACATTTGAAAATTGAGCATCATGGGTTCTGCGACGCCTCGCAGAAGGCGTACGGCGCGCCATCTACGTCCGAGTTGAGGCTGGGTCCGCGGTAATGGTGAACTTGCTCACGGCAAAGACGCGGGTGGCCCCAGTAAAAACGGTGTCGCTCCCGCGCCTCGAGTTGTGCGGAGCCTTGTTATTGTCCGAAATGGCCAACGCGGTTCTTCCGAAGATGCCCGGGCAGGCGTCCGCCCTGCACTTTTGGACGGACTCTACGATTGTTCTCGCCTGGTTGCATAAGCCAGCGTGCCACTGGACAACGTTCGTGGCAAATCGTGTGACCAAGATCACCCAGCTCACCGAGGTGGAGAAATGGGCACACGTCCGCTCCGAGCATAACCCGGCAGATCTCGCTAGCCGGGGGGTGGCGCTTCAAGACCTTGCGGACAGCCAGCTGTGGTGGCATGGTCCTGCCTGGCTGCAGTGGCCTCGCTGCGAGTTGCCCACTCAAGGCTATGAACCCCCTGTGACTGAACTCGAGAGGCGAGCAGTCAAGGTCCATGTTGCGAAGGCACCCCCTGAAGACATTCTGGAGCGTTTTTCCACACTCGACAAGGCGTTGCGAGTCCTCGCTTACGCTCATCGGTTCATCCAGCGTTCGCGAAAGCTCATGTCCCCGTTTGAGGATCCCTTGACAGCTCCTGAAATTGCGTCGGCCGAGCGGCTCCTGATTTCAGTCACGCAACGCAGGCACTTTGCCCTTGAGATTGGCTGCTTAAGCCAAAAACCACTAGTGCCAGCATCCAGCCTTGTCCAAAACCTGAACCCGTTCATTGATACCCAAGGGCTCATAAGAGCATGCGGCCGAGTCACGGCCTCCGAACTTCTCCAGTATGATGAACGGCATCCTGTCATCCTTCCATACGACTGCCATCTGTCTCGACTCCTCGTCCATTTTACGCATCGCATAACGCTGCACGGTGGCAATCAGCTGATGATCCGTCTGATCCGTTCCAAGTTCTGGATCCCGAGGGTGAGGAATTTGGTCAAGTCCGTCATATATTCATGCAAGGTCTGCATCATCCACAAAAAGAGGTTGCAAACGCAACTGATGGGAGACTTACCCAAAGAACGAACGTCCTTCTCGCGCCCATTCACATATACCGGTGTGGACTATGCCGGTCCCTTCGACATCAAAAACTACACGGTGCTTCGCCACAAAGGCCATCCATTTAGAGCCTACTTCCGACCTTACGACTGAGAAGTTTCTCGCCGCCTTCGCCCGTTTCGTGTCCCGAAGAGGATGCCCCCGTCAAGTTCAGTCGGACAATGGAAAGACCTTTGTGGGTGCGGCTGCCCTACTCTCCCGCGAGTTTCTCCAAGCTCTCAAGGAAGCTGTGACAGGTGCCTATAGTCACCAGCAGCTGCTCTGGCAATTCATTCCTCCGGGAGCACCCCACATGGGAGGCTTGTGGGAAGCAGGTGTTAAGAGCTTCAAGACCCTGTTCTACAAGTCTACGGCGACGCGGAAATATACGTTCGAAGAGCTGTCCACGCTTCTAGCTAGGATCGAAGCATGCTTGAATTCGCGCCCGCTCGCGCCGATGTCCGAAGACCCCACTGACCTGCTGGCACTTACGCCTGGGCACTTTCTTGTTGGAGGGCCCCTCCTCGCCATGGTCGAACCCGAGATAAAGGGGGACCCCACATCTATTATAAACCGCTGGCAGCACCTGAAGGCTCTTCATCAACAATTTCGTCTGCGATGGAAGGAGGAGTACCTCAAGGAACTCCATAAGCGGAATAAGTGGCGAACCCCTACAAGAAATCTCCGTGCCGGGGACATGGTGGTAGTCAAGGAAGACAACCTTCCGTCCAATGAGTGGCGACTATTCAGAATCGACGCGGTGTTTCCAGGATCCGATGGCCATGTTCCTGTGGTCGACATCCGCACTGCACGGGGACTCATTAAGCGTCCCATAGCGAAGGTCGTCCTTCTTCCAACGGAAGAGTCCGCCTGCCCGCAATAACCAGTCGACCCTTCACTCCGGTGTTTCAATTCATCACTCCGATTCGTAGCGTCAATTAATAGTTCCAACCCGTAGTTCCAATTCGCAGTTCTTATCACTACTGATCCAAATTTTTATTTTGTCCTATTCCGCCAATCAGATCTCACACGATGTCTCCACGTCCGCGCAGCGCCATCGCATTGGAACACAGACGAACTCGAGGTATGCAATCCTACCGTTGCCGAGTCTGTAGCGGGATCCATCCACTTCGGAAGTGTCGTCGGTTCCTCCGTCTGAGTGCCGAGAAGAGGCTCCGAGCTGTCCTTGCCAACCGGTACTGCCACCGCTGTTTGGCCCACGAGCACTCCGACGGAGCGTGTCGGCGAGGTGATCGCTGCAAAACGTGCGGCCAGGATCACCACACTCTCCTTCATCTCTCGGAACCACCGATGGCATCACGGCAGTCCCGCCCGGCAGCACGCCGGTCGCAGAGATCGTCCGCCACTCCACGGTACCCGCTCCTCGGCCCTCGTCCGCCACTCCACGGCATTTTTCCGCCGCTCCTCGGTCCTCGTCCGCCACCCCACGGCACTCATCCGACACTCCGCGGCAATTTTCTGCTACTCGTCGGGGTGCAACGCAGCCCGCGGTCGCCGCTCCGTCCCTAACGTCCCTCCTACAGCGGCACAGCGTCAACCTACTACCGACGGCTTTGGTGCGTATAGAGACCGGGAGTCGAGTCTTCGACACTGCGGCGCTCATTGACCCGTGCACGCCTATGAGCTGCATCGACGCTTCGCTAGCGTCGAGTTTCCGCTTGCCGACCACCAACGTGGGAGGCGAACAGATCTGTTCGGCAACCGTGGGGTCAAGAATCGACAGCGCTGTCCGGCTCGACGCAATTTTTAAAATAGAGCCTCACGTGCGCATCCGCACTCCAATCCGGGAGCTGAGCGACGCGGTAAGGACCCACTTCCGGGACATTACGCTGGCTGATGAGCGGTTCTATCTCCCCGCGACGATCTCCATCATTCTGGGCGCGGATATGTATCCGAGCGTGATGCGGCCGGGCTTCCTGAAAATTCAGGATGGCCTGCCAGTAGCCCAGAGCACCGTGTTTGGGGGGGTCGTGTCCGGAGCCTGCCACCAGCCGTGCAAGGGGGGCGGAATGTTTAGGCCAGTGGCCCACTGCATCAGGGGCTGTTCACTGAGCTCTCCGAGCTTTAGTCTCATGTATGCAGCTGAATAAAGCACACTGAATAACACCACGACGCCCCCGACTTCTTCATTTTTTCGTCTTCCTTTGCGCTTGCGCCGTGGGAATTATTTCTGCCAACCAACTCTTTTTTGTGGAAGGATCGGCCCCCTACAACAATAAGTGCTAAATAATTAGAAGTGTGCGAATATCTTCTCCTAAGAAGATTAAATATATTAATTTTTGTTGTGTTTTGACGGGTTAATTTTTACCTAGGTAGCCCATCCTTTACTTCAAAGGCCTCCTGTAGCCGCGTTTCATACTTGCGCACAAAGTCAAAGCAAACACAATGCCCAAAACAAAAACTATGTAAAACTGCTAATATCTTTTTCGCCCACTCCGTATAAAAATTAACAAGTTATTGAAGTACGGTTAAATTAAAAAGTAAAGATCTAGCCTGAAAAAAGTGAAAATATTTCTTCCATGAATGTTATTTTTTCTTTCTTTTATTTTTCTTTGCTGAAACCCAATAAGAATAAATAAATAAAACACTAGAAAGAAACAGTAAAGTCAAACAACAAACACATTCACATTCAATCGTCCGACTATATCCAATAGCTGTCATATAACTGAACGATCGGAAATGCCATAACTTTGGTGTTTGTAAAGTTAGGAAGTTGGGATGTTTTATGAGTTTTAAGAATGCATCATATGAATAATGTTGGAGAATATAATTTACAGAATATTCTGCAAGGCTATATCAACTTCGGCTCCGCACGAAGTTAGCTTCCCCTTCTTGTTTTTTTTCATTTTTGTCAGCTTTTAGTTAAATTGTAGTTAATGTTAGTAAGCCGAAAGTAAATTTTTGGCGTTTGAAAATATTGTGCTCATATATAGTATGAGTTTCATGCGGAAAGGTTAATATGGAAAGTAACTTACCTAGAGATATTCAGTGCTACCTCTGCCTTAAAGATATAGAATATTCTGCGCAAATTGCAATCACACATTTCATTGGGTCTGTTTCAACACCAAAATCGCAAATAGAGAACTCTGCCCTGTTTGCAGATCACAATTAGAGACCTTGCCTATGAACCTAACAGTTTAGTAAGGAGTTAAGTGAGTCTTCTCAGAACTGTTTCTCTCCGAAAACATGCCAGCTGCACTTAGAAGCCAGGTCGGCGCAAGCCTTGATAATATAAATATCGATCACGGTATCAATGAAGGACACGCTTCAGAACAGAATTCAACGGTATCTAGCTATAACCGCAGGGTTCAAAAACATATTATCGGAAATCAATAATGGAGTAGATCCGCCCACCAGCAGTGGCCAGAAATCCAATTTGAATGGCAATACTCATTTAAGTGGACAGAATTCCAATTTAAATTTAAATAATCAGTTAAGCGCTCAAAATTGCAATACAAGTGAAAATAATCATTTAGGGGGATCAGACAGCGATCTCAACCCACTATCACCTAGTTTCATGCCGAGGAGTTCACAGTTGCGTACGGATCGCATAAGCCAGATTATAGGCAACTGGAAAATCAAATTTGTAGGTAGGTCGTCAATGATCGTAGATAATTTTTTATATCGTATCGAAGCTCTCACTAATCAAATGTTAGACAGCAAGCTAGATCTTCTGGCTCCCCACATAAGCCCGCTATTTGAGGGGTCAGCTAGTGAATGGTGATACCATAAGAGCGTGCCACCAGTAAAATGGTCTGAATTGTGTGAAAGCTTACGAGCCCAGTTCAAGGAGAAGGCGAATCTTTCGATGACTTTTACACGGGTGTCACTCAGTTATCCGACCAGTTGTCCATTCCATTAACGGGTTTGTCTTTATTAGATTCTGTCCGATCTAATTTACTACCGGAAATACATAAGCTTTTGTACAAGCCCATTGCTAGAATTGCACAACTTAGGCACATTGTGCGCACAAGAGAAACATTCATGCAGATGCATAAGCCAGTAATATGAAAGACCCTGCCTGCTCTTCGTCGAAATATACATGAAGTTGAAGAGGAAGACGAAAGCATCACTTGTGATGATGAGGAAGATATTTCAGCTATTTACTTGTCCTATTGGAATTGTGCCAAGAATGGCCATCGTTACCCAGACTGCGTGAACGGGCGTCGCATTTATGGCTACGGTTGTGGAAAAGCCGGTACCTATCGTCACTCGTGTCCTCAATGCAGTGGGTCAAAAAACTACCAACTATCTGAAAGCCCTAGAAGAAAAAGTCAAACTCGTTGTGCCATGCGCATAATATAGGATGCTTTTATGAACACCAAAAATAGAAGAAATTCTTATTATCTGCCATCATCGCCAACATTGTTCGCCCATATGCAAATGTAAGTTATGACCTGTCATGGTCAAAGGGGGGATAATTCCTCTTATATTACCTAAATAATACAGATTTCATGTTAATTCGTCCTTTTTCTCCTTCGTCCTTCTTGACTTGCTTTTAGTTAAATACGATTTTACGTTAAAATAAAACAGTAATCGAATTGATTCGTTAGAATTGGTTTTATTATACAAAATATAGTTGTGCTCAGGTCGGGGGTACAAACATAATTAATTCTAAACAATCTTTTTTTTGGTGGCTTGTTGGCTTGGGCAGCGCCGCGACGTCAGCGTACCGCTGGCAGAGCAGTTGCAGAAATACCCAAGCCGACACCAACGGTTTTGGGTGTCTGACCTAATGTGTTTCTGCACTCCAGATGCTAACGCTGCGCTTGTGCCTGGGTATTAACCCTTGCAGAGGGTATTATAATTTTGGTCAAAAGTGTGCAACGCAGTGAAGGAGACATCTCCGACCCTATAAAGTATATATATTCTTGATCAGGATCACCTCCTGAGTTAATATAGCCATGTCCGTCTGTCCGTCTGTCTGGTTCCACGCAAACTAGTCTCTCAGTTTTAAAGATATCGAACTGAAACTTTGCACGCAGTATATATGTCGGAACGGCCGGGATCGGACGACTATATCCTATAGCTGCCATATAACTGATTGATCGGAAATGCCATAACTTTGGTGTTTGTTAGTTAGGAAGTTGGGATTTTCTATGGGTTTTATATTTGTCCAATCAATCCGACCTACCAAATTTCATAAGGATCGGCCGACTATATCCTATAGCTGCCACATAACTGAACGATTGGAAATGCCATAACTTTGGTGTTTTTAAAGTGAGGAAGTTGGTATTTTTTATGAGTATTAAGAATGCATCATATGAATAATTTTGGAGAATATAATGTACATAATATTCTGCAAGGGTATATAAACTTCGGCTCCGCCCGAAGTTAGCTTTCCTTTCTTGTTTTGTATTATATCATTGCCCTTTATCCTTTAATATAGTTGTTCATCTTAATCTAGGTTTTGCTTAACTATTTTTCTATATTTCTTAAGTACTAAAAAAAAATTTTAAATGGTTTAATTGATATTTGGAGGAGGTTAGTAAAACATTTAATACACATTTCCCTTTATGCTTTTATTGTGAAATAATTGTGAAATGTTAAAATAATTTGTTGGCAGCCCTCCCGGTCTGGAAACCGAGAGTAAAATTTTACTTTAAGAGTTCCCAATTGGTTTAAAAAATGGTCCCGTGATACTGTGTGTTATCTTAATGTCACCCCCAGCGGATTGGACAATGAACGGCGTGGATAATGTTGTGGAACCCGCGGAATTTTTGGGGCTTATAAAGTAATTGTTAGCCCCGGTGTCTATGAGGAATTGCAACTTAGCCCCATTTCTAGTCCCATACTCTATGTATGGTATGCTAGAGAGGCGTCGGTCATAAAATTTGTTTCGCCATCGCTAACACAGGCTACTTCTTGTACGGGAGAACAATGTTCTAGCCCTTGAGGTGGGTCCGATTGTTCCTCAGCCTCGTTAACAGACTGTTGTTGGTAGTATTCATTGGGGGCGGGGTTCGAGAATGAGGTGGACTGTATGTTGTAAAGCCTTTGTGCTTTACGGAAGGGATTTAGATTGGAGTTAGCGCTCGGACTTCGTTTGATGCCGCCGGCCTCTCCTTGACGCGAGTTGAAATTAGACCTATAGCTCTGGCCTGATTGGTTTGGCTCATATTTAATTGCTGGTCTAGCCCCCTGAAATCTTGGTGGGCCCTGTATGTTTCCACTTGGAGCATAGTTGTGCCCTGGACTCATCTGTGGCCTATAGTTAATTTAAAGTGTCTGAGGGAATCTCGGTGAATTAGGTTGTCTAAAGCCTTGGTAGCCTTGGTTAAAAGTTTGTTTGAATAAGGGCGCTCTTGGTGTAGGGTTCCTCGGTTCCATTCTTTGCAACTCTACACAAATGGAGTATGCTTCGTGGCCGTCCGCAGGCTTACGGATTATTATTACGCGTCGCCACTTAGCCCTCTAATAAAGGCGTTGAGAGCCTTGTCCCTTTGTCCAGCAAGGAAAGCGTTTGTTATCTCCGTGGAGTAACTCATGCTATTTATCCTGTTCAGGTATTTGTTTTTTGCTTAAATTTATTTAATGGGGAGTCTTAGGTTTTTTATATTTCGGGTCGAGGTGGGATGGTTGGCAACAGATTTATTTTTATGTTTGGATTTGAATTAATATTAAAATTAAGTTTAAATAAATTTTTCCTTTTCGATTTTTATTTGTAGGAAAATAATATGAAAATTAATTTTTATTATTATTATTATTTCGAGGCTAAGATAAAGATGAAGGGGCGCATGGGAGTAGTCGAGGCCAAACCAGTGTACCAATTTCAAAAACTAACTTCTAACCTCCTTCTTTCCTATCAGAATGCAAGAGCTTTGCGTAGCAAACTCACTAAATTGTATTCCGATAGCCTTTCCTTTGATCTTTAGCTCCGAAGTTTTTCCAGGTAAGTACACAATATATAGGTATGACCGTCCCTCTAGACGGCGAGGTGGAGTCTTAATTGGAGTTGATTCAAACTTTCCGTCTGAGGAGTTATTTTTAGATGAATTCAATACCATTGAATTTTTTTGTGTAAAGTTATCGCTTCCTGGTAACTTTATATACATAACTTGCTCATATATTCCGCCGTTGTCTGAACCTCCTGATTATTTAAATCACCTATCCGTTATTAAGTCCGTTGCAAATAAGCTTCCCGATAAGGATCTGTTGATAGTTCTAGGTGGGCCGTGGGACTCCGCGCGAAGTAAAAAAAAAAAAAAAAGTGAAAATTGAACATTATAAATACCAAATGGCTTATATTGCAAGATATACAAATTTATATTTCAATATATAAGTCAAAATCGAACATTTCCTTGAATTTACAATCATATTCCATATTCCCTGTGAAAGCTCTGTGAAAGACGTCTGCTAGGTTATTTCGTCATTAGTATTTGGTTTGCAGCGACAAGTGTCGGTTCGTTTGCTCTAATAAATTCAATTCAGTGAAAATTCAATTAAAATAATTATTTATCTTTTACATTAATCTAATCAAAATGCCTAAAACAAGGGAGTTAACCCTTGAGCTTCGGGCTGAAATTGTTACTAAGTTTAAAGCCGGTATTTCAACAGCTGAAATCGCTAAATCGTATAAAATTTCGCGCCAAAATGTCTACTACTTAGTAAAAAAGATCGATACAGCTGGCACTTTAAAAAATAAGAGAAGATCAGGCCGAAAACCTGTGTTGGACCAAAGACAATGCAGGCACTTACTAGGAGTTGTAGCGAGCAATCCAAGTGCAAGTCCAGTAAAAATTTCCCAAGAATCAAAATATATAATTGGTAAACAAATAAGTGATTCTACAATTCGTCGCAGGCTAAAAGAAGCTGATTTCAATTTTATCTCGGTTTACAAATTCAAATCAGTGGTAGCAGTAAAATTTTTTTCATATATGCATGTATTCCAATTAATAGAAATCAATCTACTGAGATACGAACAGGGCATATCGCAGTCGGTGTCACTTAAAACACCGACTGCTTTTAAGTGGTTCAGAGAACTTCGAACCAAATCAGCTTTGGTTGTTGTTCTGCGAGCGGATGGTGCCTGCATACCCTACCGACGATTGAATTACCCAAATGGCTAGGTATACGACAGTCTTGACAAGGACATGTGTCCTTGGGAATGACTTAACTTATATAAGGCTGTTTCATCTCCCCCAAGTTAGGAAGCAAAATATCTTTTTTCTATCAAGAGGTCTTGGCTCCCTTTCTTAAATCACCTCACAATCACACTGTCATACACCTGTTCTCATAATTTCAATCAGCTTTTTTAACTCTTGACTTATACATTTTAGCATCAGGAACAATCTCTGAGAGTCGCAGATCTCTATACAATCTTGTTGGCCATCTGCCCAATCGGTATAATTAATGTAATTGTTTCATCATCTATTCGATTGGGTCTATTGAGGGAAATTAAATATCCTCTGCATACATTCTAATGTAGATGTCAGAGTGGGCGAAGCAAGAAGCGATTTAATAGCGTTAGGCTGATGTCAACATCGCCATTCACCCACTACTGACATCATCCGTTATTAAGTCCGTTGCAAATAAGCTTCCCGATAAGGATCTGTTGATAGTTCTAGGTGATTTTAATATACCTGGTGTTACTTGGTCCACTGAGGATGGATCGAATGTCTTAATACCTATAGCACAGCATGATTTTATTGATGGCCTGCTTGACATATCTCTATCTCAAGTAAACCATGTTCGAAATTCATTAGGTTGCCTACTTGATTTGTGTTTTGTATTAAATCCTGAAGGTGTGTTTCTGTCCAGAGTAGCACCACGCAACCTGAAGATCCATATCACCCAACAATCGAACTTTCATTTGATACGGGTAGAGTTATAGAAGAAAAATCAGAAAAATCCAAACGAATACATTGTTTTCGCAAGGCAGACTTTCTCAGGCTAAATAATTTTATTTCTGGCTTTAATTGGTCTGATCTTTTCTTATGCAATAATATGTCCGATGCAGTTAATGTCTTTTACACTGCAATAAACTCATTTTTTAAATCCTGTGTTTCGTGGCACTATCCGTCAATTTCCAATAAATCACCTTGGTTTAGCAAAGAGTTGACACACTTAAGAAACGTAAAGTCCAGACTTTTTAGGAAATATAAAAATACCGGTTCTCAATCTGTTTTTACTAGATATTTAAGTGCTCGGTCAAGATTTACCGTGCTTAATGCTCAGTGTTATAATAGTTACTTAAACCGTTGTAAGATCCAGTTCTCTCAGGACCCGAAACAGTTTTATAATTTTGTTAACACCAAGCGTAAATCTAATTCTTTTCCTTCCTCGCTGTCGTTCTAAAACATGACGGCAACCACAGATCAGGCAATAGCCGATTTATTTGCCCAATTTTTTCAAACGACTTACTCTACTTTAGATTATTCATCACAGCCTTATTCTTACACCATGTCCAAGTCAAACCTCATATTCTGTCCCACTTTAACAGAAAGCTCTCTTATTTTGGATCTTCTTCGTATTAAGCCTGTTTATTCGTCAGGACCCGATGGTATTCCTGGGTGCGTGCTTAGGTATTGCGCTAAGGCCCTGTGCAAACCTCTTCACAAGTTGTTTACCTTATCTCTAGAAACCTCCCAATTCCCAAATATTTGGAAGGAATCATTTGTTATTCCTCTTTTCAAAAAAGGTAACAAGTTAGAAGCCAGTAACTACAGAGGTATTTCTAAGTTGTCAACTATTCCTAAGCTTTTTGAAAAAATTATTACTCCTCATTTGCAGCACCTTTGCAGATCAATCATTTATCCGTGTCAACACGGATTTATTAAACGTAGATCCACAATCACAAACCTTCTAGAGCTCACTTCATTTGTGATAAAAGGCTTCAATAGTAGTTTTCAAACAAACGTCATTTACACTGACTTTAGTAAAGCATTTGACTCTGTAAATAACTTACTTCTTACTCAAAAACTTGACCCTTTAGGTTTTCCAGTTGATCTGCTTAAATGGATTTCAAGTTATCTGAATGGCAGGTCACAAAGGGTCCTTTTTAAAAATTCAATTTCTGAAATTCTCCGTGTTACCTCCGGTGTCCCACAAAGGAGCCATCTGGGTCCGTTACTTTTTACATTATTTATTAACTATCTTCCCTCAATTATAAGTCATTCTCGCGTACTTATGTACGCAGATGATGTTAAGTTGTGCCTGCAGTATAAGAACATTTCCTGCCATTTAGACTTGCAATCCGATCTAGATAATTTTCAAAACTGGTGCCGAGATAATTTACTAAATTTAAACGGTTCCAAAAGCAAGCTGATGACTTTTTATCGGGCCAATCCGATATACGCGACTTACACGTTAAGTGGCAGCTCTTTGGATAGAATAACTCTTGTAAACGATCTTGGCGTTCTCTTGGACCCTAAACTAAAATTTTCTAATCACATTTCGTCCATGGTTAATAAAGCCAGAGGAGTGCTTGGATTTATTAAAAGGTGGTCAAAAGAATTCGATGATCCTTATTTGACTAAAACTTTATTTATTTCGCTAGTCCGTCCGATTCTGGAGTATGGGTCTCCCGTCTGGAGTCCACAATACGGAATACATATTGGTCGTATTGAATCTGTACAAAAAAACTTCCTTCTTTTTGCTTTACGGCGCCTTAACTGGGATGCAAATCTTATCTTACCTTCTTATTCTAGTAGACTTCTTTTGATTAATTTACCATCCCAAGCCAACCGTAGAACGATGCTTGGTACTATCTTTATTTATAACCTTATACATGGTGATATTGACTGCCCCGACTTGTTAAGTCGGCAAAACTTTTCTGTGCCAAGTAGATTAACTAGAAATTATATTCCCCGAATTTTAAATCATTGTAGATCTAACTATGCCTTGCATGAGCCTTTCAGAGTATTATGTTCTGACTATAATAGACTTTTTCCTGTAATATCAAATCTTGACTCTCTGCCGCTCCTAAAACGATTAATACTTGTTTCATTGGCACAAGATTGATCTAACTACTACTTTTTTCCCCGGACCTTTACCTTTATTTTCCTATCTCGCGTCTATCTTATCGCGAATCGTGCCGTACGATACACGGCTGCGCCCCTCGGTCGGTTGGGCGGGTAAGTGGGCCGTGGGACTCCGCGCGAAGTAAAAAAAAAAAAAAGTGAAAATTGAACATTATAAATACCAAATGGCTTATATTGCAAGATATACAAATTTATATTTCAATATATAAGTCAAAATCGAACATTTCCTTGAATTTAAAATCATATTCCATATTCCCTGTGAAAGCTCTGTGAAAGACGTCTGCTAGGTTATTTCGTCATTAGTATTTGGTTTGCAGCGACAAGTGTCGGTTCGTTTGCTCAGTGAAAATTCAATTAAAATAATTATTTATCTTTTACATTAATCTAATCAAAATGCCTAAAACAAGGGAGTTAACCCTTGAGCTTCGGGCTGAAATTGTTACTAAGTTTAAAGCCGGTATTTCAACAGCTGAAATCGCTAAATCGTATAAAATTTCGCGCCAAAATGTCTACTACTTAGTAAAAAAGATCGATACAGCTGGCACTTTAAAAAATAAGAAAAGATCAGGCCGAAAACCTGTGTTGGACCAAAGACAATGCAGGCACTTACTAGGAGTTGTAGCGAGCAATCCAAGTGCAAGTCCAGTAAAAATTTCCCAAGAATCAAAATATATAATTGGTAAACAAATAAGTGATTCTACAATTCGTCGCAGGCTAAAAGAAGCTGATTTCAATTTTATCTCGGTTTACAAATTCATATCAGTGGTAGCAGTAAAATGTTTTTCATATATGCATGTATTCCAATTAATAGAAATCAATCTACTGAGATACGAACAGGGCATATCGCAGTCGGTGTCACTTAAAACACCGACTGCTTTTAAGTGGTTCAGAGAACTTCGAACCAAATCAGCTTTGGTTGTTGTTCTGCGAGCGGATGGTGCCTGCATACCCTACCGACGATTGAATTACCCAAATGGCTAGGTATACGACAGTCTTGACAAGGACATGTGTCCTTGGGAATGACTTAACTTATATAAGGCTGTTTCATCTCCCCCAAGTTAGGAAGCAAAATATCTTTTTTCTATCAAGAGGTCTTGGCTCCCTTTCTTAAATCACCTCACAATCACACTGTCATACACCTGTTCTCGTAATTTCAATCAGCTTTTTTATCTCTTCTACATTTTAGCATCAGGAACAATCTCTGAGAGTCGCAGATCTCTATACAATCTTGTTGGCCATCTGCCCAAATCGGTATAATTAATGTAATTGTTTCATCATCTATTCGATTGGGTCTATTGAGGGAAATTCAATATCCTCTCCATACATTCTAATGTAGATGTCAGATTGGGCGAAGCGAGAAGCGATTTAATAGCGTTAGGCTGAGGTCAACATCGCCATTCACCCACTACTGACATCAGCCTAATAGATATAGAAACTCTTGAACATCTAATACACAAATACATAAAACGAATTAAGTACGAAAATAAGACTCACAAAAACTTTACAAAAACCAAGGACAAAATTAAATCGAAAAACAAATAAACGAAAGAAAGTTGTAAAGAAATATTTACTGGCACGCCACAGTACTTAACACAATCACAGCATATCTGGACAACACGAAATCTTGAGCCAAGATAATTGATAAAAAAAACTTCAGAAAACCTTTTGTTTTTAAACCGCGAGTATTAAGAAAAGTAGACGTTCTAGATCAGCAATACAAGGCGAATCGAAATAGATATATCAATATAGCTATCGTAGTAAATGCTTTATGTTTTAGAACAAAGACTCCTATCGTAGTATATGCTTTATGTTTTAGAACAAAGATAAAGCATATACTACGGTAGTTGTACGAAAGTAAGATTTTACGATTTTTAATTGGATTTAGTTTTATTAAAATCGTACGCATATGTACATTATATATAGGATCTGAAAATTAAAAGGAAACATTAAATAAATCCATAAATCTTTCTTTTCAAAAAAAGATATGCAAATAACTCGAAATATAAATATAATAATATAACATAATATAATTTTGTACAATTTCAACCATACTGAGCCAATGTGAACTATTTACAAAATTCTCTGTCAAAGTTCAAAATTTAATGGAGAGTAGAAACTAAAAGTCGACAGCTCATTGGCCAAAAGTATTGGCGCTGTAAATTTACTATAATTTTAGGGCTTTCCCCTTTCTTGCTGACTTACATTGTGAAAGATATTCAACTTAATATTCATTAGATCTTGCAAACTTGGCAAAGAGTAGTACTCTTAGTAATGCGGGTCGCTGCTCGCTCACAGCTTGTTGTGTTGGTACTGCAGTTCGCCAGATACACTCGACTAAAGGGTCTGCAACAGCGCTTAAAGATTTGTGAAGCTGGACTAAATGAATAAAAAATCATATTATGTGAACAGAGCTGTAGTAGAAATAACTTCAAAAGCAAAGAAAAGAACATTACCTAGGGACATTCCCTTGATCGGTAATTCGCAATATGATTAAACATTAAACAAGACAGGAAAGCTAACTTCGGGCGGAGCCGAAGTTTATATACCCTTCCAGAATATTATGTACATTATATTTTCCAAAATTATTCATATGATGCATTCTTAATACTCATAAAAAATCCCAACTTCCTCACTTTAAAAACACCAAAGTTATGGCATTTCCAATCGTTCAGTTATGTGGCAGCTATAGGATATAGTCGGCCGATCCTTATGAAATTTGGTAGGTCGGATTGATTGGACAAATATAAAACCCATAGAAAATCCCAACTTCCTAACTTAACAAACACCAAAGTTATGGCATTTCCGATCAATCAGTTATATGGCAGCTATAGGATATAGTCGGCCGATTAAAAGGAAATTACGTCAGAGATATGGACCTATATATGCTCACTAAGAACCACATCATTTTTATACCCTTGCAGAGGGTATTATAATTTTGGTCAAAAGTGTGGAACGCAGTGAAGGAGACATCTCCGACCCTATAAAGTATATATATTCTTGATCAGGATCACCTCCTGAGTTGATATAGCCATGTCCGTCTGTCCGTCTGTCTGTTTCTACGCAAACTAGTCTCTCAGTTTTAAAGATATCGAATTGAAACTTTGCACACACCCTTCTTTCCTTTGAAAGCAGTATATAAGTCGGAACAGCCGGGATCGGCCGACTGTATCCTATAGCTGCCATATAACTAAACGATCGGAAATGCCATAACTTTAGTGTTTGTAAAGTTAAGAAGTTGGGATTTTCTATGGGTTTTATATTTGGTTAATCAATACGACCTACCAAATTTAATAAGGATCGGCCGACTATATCCTATAGCCGCCATATAACTGATTGATCGGATATGCCATAACTTTGGTTTTTGTAAAGTTAGGAAGTTGGGACTTTCCATGGGTTTTATATTTGGCCAATCAATCCGACCTACCAAATTTCATAAGGATCAGCCGACTATATCCTATAGCTGCCATATAACTGAACGGTTGGAAATGCCATAACTTTGGTATTTTTATACCCGTTAGTCGTAAGTAAAAGGGTATATTGTATTCGTGCAAAAGTATGTAACAGGTAGAAGGAAGCGTTTCCGACCCTATAAAGTATATATATTCTTGTTCAGGTCTGTCCGTATGAACGCTGAGATCTCGGAAACTATAAAAGCTAGAAGATTGGCATTTTGCATGTAGATTTTAGGAGTTCCTATGCAGCGCAAGTTTGTTTCAAAATGGTCCCACGCCCCCTCTGACGCCCACAAGCCACGAGCTGTGGCCACAGTTTTGATGGTATTATGAAAATTTAAAAAAAATTGTATTTGATATGTATTTGTTTCGTCATACCTATCGATTGGCCTAATAAAAGTTTGCCAAGCCCACTCTAACGCCCAAAACCCCATTAAACGCTTAAGCCTGGCTAGCGCCTATATTTCCGCCTTTCATGGCCCGTGGTACCAATGTCTTGGAGTAGATGGCGCAATACAATAGCGCCATCTAAAGGATGACTTTGGAACAGCTGGCCAAGGTGCTCAACAGAGTCAACGTTAATTTTCGATAAGGATTTCTATTAAAGGAAATTGCGATGGTTTTCATTTGTCAATACCGAACTATATCCCAAGAACTATGCAAATCAAATCAAGTTAACCAAATTGGAGGTCTGAGTCAAACAATGGCGTATGTGTGTATGTATGTAAGCATATACATATGTATGTATTTACATTGTACACAGTTGCAATTGCCCGGCAAAGATAACTCCTTTCAAAGAAAGCTATTCGCTATACCCGTTACTCGTGTTGGGCAAACATTTAGACTTTAATATACATAATACTATTTAAGAATGTATGTGCTTAGCCAATATAAGTATGTATGTTTAATATTTCTAGTCAATTTATTGCACTCAAAAACATAAACATAAACACAGCTGCTGGTGCAGGACAAAAGCTGCCTGCGCTAAAGCAGCGCTGGTGCTGATGCTCGTGCTGTAAAGCTGCCATCACTAAGAGATCGCCGAATTCAAATTGATAATTTGAACTTTTTGTCCTTTTTTCCTGTGGTCACTCTAATTCATATTATGTTAATGCAAAATCTAAATCAACATTTTTGTTATAGTATGTATATATTTAAATTAAAATACATTTTTTTTTTTATTAAAAAAAAACGCAAAAACCCCAAAAAAAACTAATTAGTAAGGTCAAATAAGTATTAGTAGTATTAGTAGTAAGTACATAAAGTATGCCTTCCATATGTTACGGATAAACAACATTTTGGGGAACATGGAGATTCCAACCTTGAATAAAGTTTGGCAACTCAAGTCGACTCTTAGGTCCCCAAATTTTATTTTGGTTGCAAATCAACGGCTTCCACGTGGTGTTTCCTGGGTACCGATTTTAACATAAAAATCGGGAGCTAATTCGAGCGGCGAAAAACATACAAGATGGCATATTTATATTAAGTTGTTTAGCTGAGTAACGGGTATATACTAGTCGAGGCTCTCGACTATAGCGTTCTCTCTTGTTAAAGTCAGAAATTTGGGATTTTTTATGAGTATTATGAATGCATCATATGAATAATTTTGGAGAATATAATTTACAGAATATTCTGCAAGGGTATATCAACTTCGGCTCCGCCCGAAGTTAACTTTCCTTTCTTGTTAATAATCTTTTTACTGTTTAAAAACTATTTAAATCCGACCAGCACCAACCTAATCCTTTCTGGCGTTATCCTTTGGTCACGGGCAGTCACTCTTTATAAATTTGGTGGAACGAACTCACAATAGCGAGCACAAAATATGGAATCAGGTCGTTACATACTTCCTAACCGAAAAGTAAAACCAAATCATTCCGTACTACACACTGCCAGCCTGGATGGTCGGGTGATGCGTGGTTGTCTGAGTGAGTCGGACGCGATTTTCTAATAAAAATAACATGCCGTTAAACTCTGTCTACTACTAACAACCATGCAACCAACAAAAAAACAGAAACAACAAAAAACCCCATTTACACATTTCCATTTAGCTAAACGCACCTCAGTAGTTAAACACGAGAGAATGCTATAGTCGAGTGCTTCGACTATTAGATACCCGTTACTCAGCTAAACAACTTAATATGTATATGCTTACATACATACACACATACGCCATTGCACTATGGAGTTTTTGACCACTTTATGTGGCATTTAGTCATTTTTTAAAAGTGCTCTTATTAAAAAAAAAATGGGAATGCATTAACAGAACATCAAACTGTTATGCCTCATACTCAAAATGTTAATACTTAACAGCATATGTTAGCATAACAGCTGTAAAGTCAGCTGTTGCATACGAAAGCACCAGCGCTAAGTTTGCAATTTTTTCAAAGCGTTCTTTGAAATTAATTTATTCGTGTAAAACACCATTTGAAAAGAAAAAAACAAATGGAAACTGATCTCACAGGCTTGTACTATATGTTAAATGTATTAATTGTTTAAATTATGCGTGTTTATACTAATATTTTGTCATTTTATAAATACACCTTAAGCTGAATTTTGAGGAACAAATTTCAACTTTGGGAAGAGTTTTGAAATAGAAGTTTGCATTAGTTTTCAATGCGTCCAAATGTATGTTGTAGCCTTGTCAATTCTGAGCAAAAATCTGTTAGTCTTATTGTGCACTTTTCCGCACTATTGGTGCAATTTGAATTTTTCTTAGATAACCTCACTTTCTCCAACGCCGACTTGGTTGCTGTTTGGAATTGCGAGAAGGGCCGGCTTGAGCAAGAAAAGGCTATACAATGTTTGATGAACAAATTATTTATAATATGAGGATCATTTTGATATGTTTGTCCTGTCAGTTGCCCGTCAATTTGGACAAATTCGAATCATTTTGCCTACAAACTGGCGAATTGTTAGTCGATTTGTATCCGTGGCTGCCGTTGAGTTTTGAGTTTGATGAAATTTTTTCTTTTTGCTTTTGTTGCACTTATTATCATCCACATTTATAGGCATGGAGCAACAAATTTCAACTCCTTAAATTTCATTAATTTTTTTTTAGTTTTAACCGATCGTTCCTATGGGAGCTATCCTATAGATATTGTTTCCTGATCCAAACGATTTTCACACTATATGTGCCTAGGGACAAATAATGACGATTGGTAAAGTTTCATGTCGATATCTCCAAAACTGACCGAGTTATTAATTAATGCCACAAAAACAGGTCAAAAACCCCATAGTGCATTGTTTGACTCAGACCTCCAATTTGGCTAACTTGATTTGATTTGCATAGTTTTTGGGATATACTTCGGTATTGACAAATGAAAACCATCGCAATTTCCTTTAATAGAAATCCTTATCGAGAATTAACGTTGACTCTGTTGAGCTCCTTGGCCAGCTGTTCCAAAGTCATCCGTTAGATGGCGCCATGAAAGGCGGAAATGTAGGCGCTAGCCAGGCTTAAGCGTTTAATGGGTTTTTAGGTGTTAGAGTGGGCGTGGCAAACTTTTATTAGGCCAATCGATAGGTATTGACGAAACAAATACATATCAATTAAAATTTTCATAATATCATCAAAACTGTGGCCACAGCTTGTGACTTGTGGGCGTCAGAGGGGGGTGGCACCATTTTGAAACAAACTTGCGCTGCGTAGGAACTCCCAAAATCTACATGCAAAATGCCAATCTTCTAGCTTTTATAGTTTCCGATATCTCAGCGTTCATACGGACAGACAGACGGACATGGCTAGATCGACTCGGCTAGTGATCCTGAACAAGAATATATATACCTTATAGGGTCGGAAACGCTTCCTTCTACCTGTTACATACTTTTGCACGAATACAATATACCCTTTTACTCTACGAGTAACGGGTATAAAAAGAAATGAAATGGAGGTAAAAGTGTGATTGTGATTGTGTGCGATATAAAAAGTTTCTCTATCTTTTATACAGCGCGAGTAATCGACATACTATATATAGTCAACCGATTTTGATGAAGTCACAAGGGATAAGTTGAGCTGAGCTGAGCTTTTAAACTGAGCTCGCAAGCGGTATGGAAACAGACGGTCAAAGGGACATAGCTAAATAAACTCGTCTTGTCATGCTGATAAATAAAATATATACTTTATATGGTTACAAGGGTATAAAAATGGCATTTTAAAATAAAACAAGAAAGGAACCAAACTTCGGCAAGCCGAAGTTTATATTCCCTTGCAGTTATTACAAATCGACCACATTTCGATTTCTATGCCTATATTACTAAAAACAATGGAGCTATGTCTATTTTGCGCTGCATTTTGCCATCGTTTTTATGGCAGCTATATTATATTGTTGTCCGATTTTAATTTAATTAAACCCGTTATTCTATAATATTTAAATATTACCAAATCCCAAAGAACAAAAAAAAAATAATTAAAAACAACAAAGTTATAATGTTTTTGAATTTTTTACCGATTGTTCCTATGGGAGCTATATGATATAGTCGCCCGATCCGTCTCGTTCCGACTTATATAATACCTGTAATAGAAATACAACTTTTGAGAAAGTTTCAAGCAGATAGCCTTAAAACTGAGGGACTAGTTTGCGTAACGAAGACGGACGCACAGACGGACGGACAGACGGACGGACAGACGGACGACAGACGGACGGACAGACGGACATGGCTAGATCGACTCTCCTGGTGGTGCTGATCAAGAATATATATACTTTATAAGGTCGGGAATGTTTCCTTCACTGCGTTGGAAACTTTTGACTGAAATTATAATACCCTCTGCAAGGGGATAAAAATATGAAAAAAAAAAAACAAAATACATTAGAATAGTTCTAGTTTTATTATAAGCTTTTTAAGTCATTATTTTTTAAATTTTTTTTCTGAACTTAATAATGATGAAGTCGCTCGAATAAGTCCAAAGCCATTTTGATTTATTTAAGACAGCGGGCCTTATTTTATTCTTGTTGTGGTGCTTACTATTAAGCGTTAAATAACGTCAGTGCCCGGTGATGGTTCAAAAAAATGTCTAGTTCAACATTTTTAAAAATTCATTTATTGGCAAGATCAAATCTAAATACAAAAAAAAAGGTGCCTGTTTTTTTGCGACGCATCTGCATACGTATGCTCTTGAACCTGGAAATATATTAAGACAATTATACTGGGGAGGAATAAAACATGTTCAGATATTAAATTACTTGTTTTGTCTTCATACATTTTCGACACATAATTGTTGACGCCTTATTTTTTTTTAACTAGGCGTCGGAGGTGACCAGTCCGTATTTTGACCAAATGTGCGGGATGAGAATCGAAATGAGTACTGTGACACATGGACGAACCTGAACACGTACTCTCTGGCATCTAAAAATTGATCAAAGATAGATTTAATTAATCATTTTAACTATTGGAAGCTACAACTATTATGGAATTTTCGCTAAAACAACACGGTCACATAGACTTAAAAACGTTAACTTTTAACTTTGTATTTAACTTTATCATTTCCGGTCGCGAATGTTACCATTGTTGTCTCGATATATATCCTATTTTATCCTTTTGCTTTTCAGCTAATATCCATTGATTGCAATATTTCTCATAAATAAATAATATAAGTTTTTTATTTGAACCTTAAAGTTAAGCGCATTTCAATTTTTTTGCAATCGATATAGGAGACGAGGAAAATCCCAATTGAATTTGACTCCGCATTTGATGATTAAATTTGTATTCATCTGGTAAACACAGATATGTTATCCCGGAATGGTATCCGGTAACCCAAGCTGTCCTCCACAAATTCGTGTGGTGTTTTAAATTTGCCATCCAGACCTTCATCTTTTTCTTCTTTACTTCCAACTTCAATTTAATTTTAATAACACTAGTCGACAAAAGAAGCCTAAGACCACTAACCATACAACATATAGACTGGTCATTTCATACAACCAATATGGACACCCAAAAAACTTTGCGGGAGGCCCCACAGCTGGTGGCGGCAGGCCCCGGACACTTCGTGTGCCTTCGGGTTTTTTTCGCTCTCATTCTTATTCTCGTTTTGACGCTCGCGCGCTCATTACTCGAGTTCGGTCGTTCAGTCGCAGAGACGCGCATTTTGAAGAAGGTTGCCCAGCGCTTGAATTGGGCTTTGTATGTATGCGTGTTCATGCATTCTCATACAGGGGTGCATGTGTGCGTTCATTTCATTTCGATGCAGCAAGAATATATGGTCTTTTGCTACTTTTCAGACTTGGTACCCTAACAATATGGGCGTATTCATTATTGGGTTAATGATAAAAATAAGAATATTAAATGTAATAGTATATTTTTTAATATTTCCGCATATATTTCATTTTGGTTTACAAATTCAAATCAGTGGTAGCAGAAAAATGTTTTGCATATACGTATTAATTCCAATTAATATAAATCAATCTAATGCGTTAGGAACAGGGCACATCGCAGTCGGTGTCTGCGCTTAGTGGTTGAGAAAACTTCAAACCAAATCAGCTTTGGTTGTTGTTCTGCGATGGTGCCTGCATACCCTACCGACGATTCAATTTTAGGGCGGACAGAGACAAGAACAGCGTTTTCGCAGCTCGACAAAAACATAGCATACGAAAATTATCCATTTTATAATGCAATCGTACCAATAACAAAATCGGATAAATAAACTTTTATAATGATTTAGTTTTCGATTGAAATTTAAATATATAAAAATCATTAAAAAATTTTAGGACACTTGTTTTGAATTTTATGTTTAATGAGCTTTGGTTGATTTTTTTTTTTGATTCGCAGGGTAATTGTTTAATGTTGTTATTTAATGATCTAGTTGTATATATATTTTTATGTATGTGTCGGCGCACACTAAGAGTGTGTGGATTTTGGTATGAGTGTATGGGTATATTCTCGGGAATTTCATCAGAAGGCCTATTTCATCATTATTGGTAATATTGCATTAGCCTCTAATTGTGCTGTGTCATATTGTCGCTTTAAGAAATTGCGTTTTAGCGGGGCGACAGCGTAGTGTCGCTGTCGCCGAGTGTGGTTCGGTGGTAAGCACAGAAGGAAGAAGGAACGATGCAGTTAGTTGCGTTTTAGGAGTTGAGGTGTGCGAAACCGAAACTCGCTGCGCTACTACAACAATGGAGGGACAATGGCGTGCCATCTTAGAGTTGCAAAATGCAAAATTTGATCAATCTTGTGCGAGCTATTCAAACAACAGAACCTGATGCAGTGCGGAGTAAATCGGTGCAACTACCCAAATTCAACCCATACAAGGCAGGTCCCATCGCTTCATCGTGGTGTTCAACTGTGGAAATTATATTAAAAGAAAATACATTGAAGGGCAGTGCGTTGGTTGTGGCTTTAAGTGCAGCATTGGAGGGTAGCGCTTCGCAATGGATGTCCCAAGTGTGCTATGCTGATATAACCTGGCTCGAGTTCAAGGAATTGTTCATACAACGCTTTGATACTTTAGAAACACCAGCCGCCATGTTTCTACAAATGCTGACAAAACGACCGACCGATGGCGAGTGTCTCCCACTGCACGCAAGCCGCATGGTTACAGAACTAACGACGAAATGGCACGAAATGGAAAAAGAAGAAATTGCTGTGTCCGTGTCTCTCGCATTACTGGCAAACTTTGATAACCGTGTACAGCGTTTGAGTTTCACTTCAAATGTTCGAACCAGAGGCGATCTACGGTCCAAATTAAAAGCGTTCACTTATAATAAAAGGAAAAGTGGCTTTGTGGAGCATCAATCTGAAATTTATCCAAAACGCCAAATGCAATCTTCGATAGAGTGTCATTTTTGTGGCAAATTAGGCCACAAAATGTTTGAGTGCAGACTCAAGAATCAACAACATCACCTTGCGAATGACAAAGAGCGACATGTCAGACACGATGAACATCGACGTGAAAAATCAATTGTAAATTGCTACAAGTGCGGAGACAGGGGACACATATCTACCCAATGTACAAAGAAGGAAGCGGATAGGAACAAGGCGTTCAACCGGGAAAAACGAGTGGAGCAGTGCAGCGTTGCAGTACCTAAAGGAAAGCATGAACCACAGGGGACACATTTTTGAAGTCACCTTTGATTCCGGAGCGGAATGCTCACTGATGAAAGAAAAGTACTCAGTTTTCTGGTAAAAGATTCAATAATATTGTTATGTTAAAGGGCATAGGTAGTAATGGAATTTGTAGTACTGTACAAGTTTTAAGTAACGTTAAGATTGATGACCATTTTATTGAGATTTTGTTTTATGTAATAAGCGATGATTACAAGCAAAACTATATCGTCATTGGGCGTGAAATACTTAAGCAGGGTTTTGATATTGTCATTTCATCAAAAAAGTTTACAATTTCGAGAGCCAAAATAATTAATTAGTGTACCGGTTCTGAGCCAGCCGATATTGATACTGAACTTGACGGCGAAAATAAAATAAAACTTAATTCATTGTTAGCAAAGTACTCAGATTGTTTTATAAAAGGCATTCCATATACTAAAGTTAGAGTTGGCGAAATGAAACTTATATTGATTGATCCAAGAAAAACAGTTCAAAGAAGGCCATACCGATTAAGTCCATGCGAGCGAGATTTAGTTCGAGAGAAAATTGAGGAGCTGTTGAGGTGTAATGTAATAAGACCAAGCTGTTCACCTTATGCAAGCCCCATATTGTTGGTAAAAAAGAAAAATGGTTCGGATAGACTCTGCGTTGACTATAGAGAGCTAAATTCAAACACAGTTGCTGATAAATACCCGCTCCCACTCATACAGGATCAAATAAATAGACTTGGAGGAGTTAATTATTTTACATGTTTAGATATGGCCAGTGGATACTATCAAATTCCTTTGCATGCGGATTCTATTGAGTACACAGCGTTTGTGACGCAAGATGGCCAGTATGAGTTTCTGTCTATGCCATTCGGGCTTAAAAACGCGCCTTCTGTTTTTCAACGCTTAGTAATGCAGGCGCTAGGAGATTTAGCGAAATCTTATGTTATCGTCTAAATGGATGATATAATGATAACTGCCACAACACAATGCGACGCGTTTGAACGATTAGAGATTATTTTAAATGTTTTGACAGAGGCTGGGTTTTCGTTCAACATTACAATGTGTTCATTTCTGAAAACATCGGATCAATATTTACTTACCGATGAACCAGTCCTTGTTATTTTTGACCCAAATTATCCCATTGAATTACATACAGATGCAAGTGGCAGTGGTTTCGGTGCAATTTTATTACACCAAATTAAGAACAAACCACAGGTAATAGAATATTAAGGCAAAACTACTTCACCTGCAGAGTCCAGATATCACTTGGAAACTTTAGCGGTTGTAAACTCAATTAAACATTTTCGACATTATTTGCCGGGCAGGAACTTTACTGTTTATACCTGTTGTAGGGGGCGATCCTTCCACAAAAAAGAGTTGGTTGGCGCACATAATTCCCACGGCGCAAACGCATAGGAAGACGAAAAAAATGAAGAAGTCGGGGGCGTCGTGGTGTTATTCAGTGTGCTTTATTCAGCTGCATACATGAGACTAATTAAAACTAAAACCGCGCTCCCGCCCGCTTTACTCCGCTGAAGCGAGAGCGGGAGATCGGCAGCGGCCGTCCGAGGAGTTCGGATGCGAAACCCGAAGCTCGCACTCTGGAGCGCGGACGTTGCGAGAAGCGAGCAAGGGAGCGCAAGAGGGGCGAGAGCGAAAGCTCGGAGAGCTCAGTGAACAGCCCTGATGCAGTGGGCCACTGGCCTAAACATTCCGCCCTCCTTGACTCTACTCGCGTTGCAACATAGCCTGGTTGCTCTTTTCACGGCTGGTGGCAGGCTCCGGACACCCAAACACGGTGCTCTGGGCTACTGGCAGTCCATCTTGAATTTTCAGGAAGCCCGGCCGCATCACGCTCGGATACATATCCGCGCCCAGGATGATGGAGATCGTCGCGCGGAGATCATCAGCCAGCGTAATGTCCGCGAGTGGGTCCTTACCGCGTCGCTCAGCTCCCGGATTGGAGTGCGGATGCGCACGTGAGGCACGAGTAGCAGAAAATTGCCGCGGAGTGTCGGACGAGTGCCGTGGGGTGGCGGACGAGGGCCGAGGAGCGGCGGAAGAATGCCGTGGAGTGGCGGACGAGGGCCGAGGAGCTGCTGAAGAATGCCGTGGAGTGGCGGACGAGGGCCGAGGAGCTACTGAAGGGTACCGTGGAGTGGCGGACGATCTCTGCGACCGGCGTGCTGCCGGGCGGGACTGCCGTGATGCCATCGGTGGTTCCGAGAGATGAAGGAGAGTGTGGTGATCCTGGCCGCACGTTTTGCAGCGATCACCTCGCCGACACGCTCCGTCGGAGTGCTCGTGGGCCAAACAGCGGTGGCAGTACCGGTTGGCAAGGACAGCTCGGAGTCTCTTCTCGGCACTCAGACGGAGGAACCTACGACACTTCCGATGTAGATGGATCCCGCTACAGACTCGGCAACGGTAGGATTGCATACCTCGAGTTCGTCTGTGTTCCAATGCGATGGCGCTGCGCGGACGTGGAGACATCGTGTGAGATCTGATTGGCGGAATAGGACAAAATAAAAATTTGGATCAGTAGTGATAAGAACTGCGAATTGGAACTACGGGTTGGAACAATTAATTGACGCTACGAATCGGAGTGATGAATTGAAACACCGGAGTGAAGGGTCGACTGGTTATTGCGGGCAGGCGGACTCTTCCGTTGGAAGAAGGACGACCTTCGCTATGGGACGCTTAATGAGTCCCCGTGCAGTGCGGATGTCGACCACACGAACATGGCCATCGGATCCTGGAAACACCGCGTCGATTCTGAATAGTCGCCACTCATTGGACGGAAGGTTGTCTTCCTTGACTACCACCATGTCCCCGGCACGGAGATTTCTTGTAGGGGTTCGCCACTTATTCCGCTTATGGAGTTCCTTGAGGTACTCCTCCTTCCATCGCAGACGAAATTGTTGATGAAGAGCCTTCAGGTGCTGCCAGCGGTTTATAATAGATGTGGGGTCCCCCTTTATCTCGGGTTCGACCATGGCGAGGAGGGGCCCTCCAACAAGAAAGTGCCCAGGCGTAAGTGCCAGCAGGTCAGTGGGGTCTTCGGACATCGGCGCGAGCGGGCGCGAATTCAAGCATGCTTCGATCCTAGCTAGAAGCGTGGACAGCTCTTCGAACGTATATTTCCGCGTCGCCGTAGACTTGTAGAACAGGGTCTTGAAGCTCTTAACACCTGCTTCCCACAAGCCTCCCATGTGGGGTGCTCCCGGAGGAATGAATTGCCAGAGCAGCTGCTGGTGACTATAGGCACCTGTCACAGCTTCCTTGAGAGCTTGGAGAAACTCGCGGGAGAGTAGGGCAGCCGCACCCACAAAGGTCTTTCCATTGTCCGACTGAACTTGACGGGGGCATCCTCTTCGGGACACGAAACGGGCGAAGGCTGCGAGAAACTTCTCAGTCGTAAGGTCGGAAGTAGGCTCTAAATGGATGGCCTTTGTGGCGAAGCACCGTGTAGTTTTTGATGTCGAAGGGACCGGCATAGTCCACACCGGTATATGTGAATGGGCGCGAGAAGGACGTTCGTTCTTTGGGTAAGTCTCCCATCAGTTGCGTTTGCAACCTCTTTTTGTGGATGATGCAGACCTTGCATGAATATATGACGGACTTGACCAAATTCCTCACCCTCGGGATCCAGAACTTGGAACGGATCAGACGGATCATCAGCTGATTGCCACCGTGCAGCGTTATGCGATGCGTAAAATGGACGAGGAGTCGAGACAGATGGCAGTCGTATGGAAGGATGACAGGATGCCGTTCATCATACTGGAGAAGTTCGGAGGCCGTGACTCGGCCGCATGCTCTTATGAGCCCTTGGGAATCAATGAACGGGTTCAGGTTTTGGACAAGGCTGGATGCTGGCACTGGTGGTTTTTGGCTTAAGCAGCCAATCTCAAGGGCAAAGTGACTGCGTTGCGTGACGGAAATCAGGAGCCGCTCGGCCGACGCAATTTCAGGAGCTGTCAAGGGATCCTCAAACGGGGACATGAGCTTTCGCGAACGCTGGATGAACCGATGAGCGTAAGCGAGGACTCGCAACGCCTTGTCGAGTGTGGAAAAACGCTCCAGAATCTCTTCAGGGGGTGCCTTCGCAACATGGACCTTGACTGCTCGCTTTTCGAGTTCAGTCACAGGGGGTTCATAGCCTTGAGTGGGCAACTCGCAGCGAGGCCACTGCAGCCAGGCAGGACCATGCCACCACAGCTGGCTTTCCGCAAGGTCTTGAAGCGCCACCCCCCGGCTAGCGAGATCTGCCGGGTTATGCTCGGAGCGGACGTGTGCCCATTTCTCCACCTCGGTGAGCTGGGTGATCTTGGTCACACGATTTGCCACGAACGTTGTCCAGTGGCACGCTGGCTTATGCAACCAGGCGAGAACAATCGCAGTGCAGGGCGGACGCCTGCCCGGGCATCTTCGGAAGAACGGCGTTGGCCATTTCGGACCATAACAAGGCTCCGCACAACTCGAGGCGCGGGAGCGACACCGTTTTTACTGGGGCCACCCGCGTCTTTGCCGTGAGCAAGTTCACCATTACCGCGGACCCAGCCTCAACTCGGACGTAGATGGCGCGCCGTACGCCTTCTGCGAGGCGTCGCAGAACCCATGATGCTCAATTTTCAAATGTGGTCGGAAAGCGACCCATCGGAGAATGTGGATCTGATCAAGAGCGGAGTAATTTTCCAGGAAGTCAACCCATCTTTGGCAAAAATCTCGAGGGAGGGCATCGTCCCTTCCTAGATTTTGGAGCCAAATGTCCTGCATGAACATCTTTGCCCGGACTATGAAGGGGGCGAGCCAACCCGCTGGATCAAATAGTTTGGCGATTTGGGATAGGACTTTGTGAACGCTTTGTGAACGTGGAACCCAGGGTCAATTCGGGCGGAATGAAGAAAAACTCGTCAGACGTCGCCTTCCACCGCACTCCGAGAGTTTTAGCCGTGCTCTCTGCGTCGATTTCAAGGAAGTCTGCGCGAAGGAGATGTTCACTCTGGATGTTGGCCAAAATCGCCTTGCTATTGGATGTTCATTTTCTAAGGGGGAATCCTGCTGAATCCAGGGCCCCCTGGAGCTCGCGGATAGCCGCTTCGGTTTTGGAGTCTGCCCCCGCGAGTACGTCGTCGACGTACATTTACTGTCGGATAATCCGACTCGCCTGCGGATACCTCGACTCTTCGTCGTCGGCGAGCTGTTGCAGGACACGGATCGCTAGGAACGGGGTACAATTGACCCCGAGGGTGACTGTCTTCAACTCGTAGTCGCGGATTTCCCCATCGGAATTGCGAAATAGAATACGCTGCAAGGGAGTATGCTGGGGGTCTACCCAAATTTGCCGATACATCTTCTCGATATCGGCGTTGAAAACAAACCTAAAGTATAGCCACTTCAGGATTTGATTCGTGAGGTCGGATTGTAAGAACGGGCCCGTTTGCGGAAGGGCTAGAGGCGTTGAAAACCACCCGCACTTTAGTGGTTGTGCTCTCGGGCTTAAGAACGGCGTGATGTGGAAGGTAGTAAGTGGCGGAACTGCTCGTCAAAGGGACCTCGGCCATGTGACCTAAGTCGAGTATTCTTCGATCACAGAGTCATACCGGGCCTTCAGGGGAGGATCTCTTTTTAGGCGCTGCTCGTTACGCAGAAATTGAGCCAGAGCAAAGGATCGTGAAGATGCGAGCTCGGAACCACTATGCTCGGGATCGCGCAAGGGGAGCATCACAACATATTTGCCACGATTGTCCCTTCTTGTAGTCTGGACAAAATTGTGTTCACAGACGGAATCAGCCTCGGGGACTATCTGTGTGGGCACTTCCTCCACCTCCCAGAATTTGGTAAGGAGATGATCCAACGAGTCGTCGAGTCCGCAGGTAACTCGAGTGGAGAAGGCGGACAAATTGCGGGGGGCCGCTGGAGATATGGGCCCTGTCAACACCCATCCAAAAATGGTTTCCTGGCCGAGAAGTGAACCGCAAATGTTAGCCCTGGCGTTGCCGAGGAGGATGGACGGAAGAATGTCGGCTCCTATCAAGACATCGATTTGTGAGCTCTCGAAGAACTTGGGATCCGCAAGGGGGATGTCAGGAATTCCCTTAAGGAGATCTCGAGGGACTGGATACGAAGGCAGATTCCCGGCCAGCTGCGGAAGAACATAAGCTGAAGTTTCTAAATGCAGCCCGGGTCTGGAAGGCGGTCGAATAGAAAAATGTCAGAGTTTCGTGGACTAAGCGGATTAAGACCAGAGACTTGGGCCTGGATAGTCTCGAATGGAAGTTTGACAAGGTTGAAAAGTCTCTTCGTAATAAAGGTTGCCTCGGAACCAGAGTCGATCAGGGCTCGCGCCTGGAAATTGCACCCTAAATGGCAAATGTTAATGAGGGCTGTGCCCAGTAAGACGGCTCTTGAGCCGGAAGCGAAGCACACTTGCACATCAGAGTGATCCTCTGTGGGGCTCGTGCCTCTTGTAGTAGGAGCGGGTCGAGACCTGGATGGCGCAGACGGACTTGGAGCGGCCGCGAATGGATTACCGCGGTGCAGGAGGGTGTGATGACGGCTGTGGCACGTGAAGCAGCTATGGGCGCTAGTGCAATCCCGTTGCAGGTGCCCTCGTGCAAAACAGTTCAGGCAAAGCTGCTTTTTCTTAATGTAGTCGGAGCGACCAGGATGATTCTCTGTGGAGCAGAGATCGCACCCTCTTGGGGCTGGAGTCACTCTGGCCTCGTAGGAATTAAGCCTACGCGCTGGGGTGCTCGCAGGTGTCGACCTTGGCGGAAACTGACCCGAACTGCTAGGCCTGATGTCATCGATAGCCTCCAGAGTGCGATGACGCTCTGTCAAGAACGAGTCTAACTCATTCCATGTTGGAAGAAGATCGGAGCAACTTTCATAGCTCTTCTCCACCTTTTCCCACAAGGCCCGGATTTGGTCCCGATGGCCTTGGCACATGCCAGGGGAAAGTCGTTCTGGTTCAGCGGCGGAGTATGAATATCCGCTTGAAATTGGCCAACCCGGTCTGTTTTGGCAATAATCTTTTTGAGGGCGATGTCTATCGCAGTTTGAGCCATCTTGGACACCGACCGAGAAAGCCTTGATGGGGGCCGGAGATAGTCTCGACGGACTCGTCGCTTTTTGCCCTTGGAATGGCAATGGCAGCCTTTGGTGTTAATTGAGACGGCCGCGGTTTCTTGTCGTCTCCCGTGGGCATTCTCGGACTCAAGCTTTGCGGATCAGCTCTTGTCGACTGACCTGAGCAAGGGGCGTTTCGTTCAGAACGTAAGGATATTCACCGTTAAGCTCTCGGCGCGATCTGAGTCGCCAACGAGTTGGTCGTCGTTGCAAATGAACGCACGCAAAAGAAAAGAAAAACACAGAGTACGGTCACACTGTTAATTTGTGCGGAGTAGAAAGCACAGTGCCATAAACAACGAGAAGAATCGGAAGAAAATATTTGGAAATCGATGAAACTGTATTGACTTCTGTTGACTTCTGTTTTTTTTTGTTTATTTTAATTTTTGCCTTAGTTATTGTTGCCAAATAATTTTATTGTATTTAGTTATTTATTTATTTTTTTTTTTGGTTTGGAAAATATCTTTGATCGCAAAAAAGAATCCGGAAAAACGCAATAAATATAAATTAAATACATAAATTACTTTGCCGGAAATAATTAAATAATATTTATAATTAAATAGTAATTATAATTATGAATTAATTTGAATTTATTTTATTTTATGTTCCTGTATGTGGAGGCAGAAAATATATTTATGTAGATATGGGCATGCATGCGTTTATGGATATGTGTATGTTTCTGTATGTGGAGGTAGAAAATAGTTCTATGTATGTATGTAGATATGGGCATGCATGCGTTTATGGATAAGTGTATGTTTCCGTATGTGGAGGCAGAAAATAGTTCTATGTTGATATGGGCATGCATGCGTTTATGTGTAAGTGTATATCGGTACAGTAGAGCGTCGAAGAGTGGACTGTATTTGAAGTGACGGAACAGATGAAATTATTGGGAGAAAAAAAACGCAAGACAAAAAAATATCTCGACAGCGGCGGATTGTACGGCGAACAGGGAAACTCCCGAAATTACTTCACACCGAGTGGCTGATATTAGTTATGCCTTTTTATTTTCCACCACACAATTTCACTTTTTGTCGTATATTTTTTTTGGAGGCAGAATTGCACTGCACTATGTACACAAGTTGTCACGCGCGTGTATGTGTATGTCTGGATGCACATATGCCTTGACCGTTGGCAATTTGATGTACAACGGGGAACGAAAAGGAAAACGGCAAGGAGTATGGCGACGCACACAAAGCGGAGTCGGATAGAAAATTTTTTGGAATTGAAGGAATGTTAAATTTCTCACTGCCGTTGTGTCGGGAAAACTCGGACGTGGAGTTGACAAGAAAAATTGATCTTACTGCAGTGTGAACGAAATTCAATGTTCGAACCACTGCTAAAGACCGGCAGCGAGAGGGAGTCGGAAAATGCTCGTACTCATCTTTTTTTTGCGGAAAAATCACAGGAGCTGCTTGTCGAATTGCAGAAGGATATACTTATCCGGCTCGAAGGACCAAATGTTGTAGGGGGGGCGATCCTTCCACAAAAAAGAGTTGGTTGGCACAAATAATTCCCACGGCGCAAACGCAAAGGAAGACGAAAAAAATGAAGAAGTCGGGGGCGTCGTGGTATTATTCAGTGTGCTTTATTCAGCTGCATACATGAGACTAATTAAAACTAAAACCGCGCTCCCGCCCGCTTTACTCCGCTGAAGCGAGAGCGGGAGATCGGCAGCGGCCGTCCGAGGAGTTCGGATGCGAAACCCGAAGCTCGCACTCTGGAGCGCGGACGTTGCGAGAAGCGAGCGAGGGAGCGCAAGAGCGGCGAGAGCGAAAGCTCGGAGAGCTCAGTGAACAGCCCCGATGCAGTGGGCCACTGGCCTAAACAATACCGACTGTAACTCATTGAAGGCGTCAAGAAATAAACAAGATTTGACCCCCTAGAGCACAGCGTTGGTGGGCTTTCTTACAGTCATTTACATTCGATATTCAGTATAGAGAAGGGAAAAGAATGGCACATGTTGACTTTTTGTCGAGAAATCCTAACTCACCATGGTCTACTTCTGCTCCAAAAGTAATTGATGAGAAGAGAGTTAACTTGGCCGAAATTTCAAGTAATTGGCTCATTGCTGAACAGCGTCGAGACTCAGACATAGCCGAAATCGTGACTAAATTAAAAGATTTTTCTCCTGATGAAGATATAGCGAAAACATATGAAATAAAGTCAGAGGAAAAATTCAGGTTGAACTGCATCCCATCCCAAAAGTAAATATTCCCTTACACACGATCCATATCGACTTAACAGGGAAATTAAGCGGCAAGAGTGACCAGAAGGAGTATGTTATTGTTCAAGTTGACGCGTTTACCAAGTATGTCTATCTCAGTCACACCCTTAAATTGGACAGTGAGAGTTGCATAAAGGCTGTCAAGACCGCTGTTTCGTTGTTTGGAGTACCAAACCGAATAATAGCTGACCAGGAAAGGTGTTTAACTGGATCAAAGTTTAGTGAATTTTGTTCAGATCACAAAATAAACTTGCACTTGATTGCCACCGGCGCTAGTCGCGCTAATGGTCAAGTGGAACGAACAAAGAGCACGTTGAAAAATATGTTAACGGCGGCTGAACCTGGAACACAGTCTTGGCAGGATGTGCTAGGAGACGTGCAGCCGGCAATCAATTGTACAACTAATCGTGTGACGAAGGCAAGTTCTCTAGAAATGTTATTGGGAAAAGTAACACGGCCATTCGGATTACTTCCACCTTGTGACAGAAAATTATGTTGATTTGTCGAACTTGAGAGCACAAGCTGAAAAAAAAATATGTTAGTTACTGCAGTTTACGATAAAGAACGGTTTGATAAAAGTAAAGCAAAAGTACGTAGACACAATGCTAGAGATTTTGTATTACTTAAAACCGAGAAAAGACATCAAACCAAGCTGAGTCCAAAATTCAAGGGGCCTTTTCAAATAACACAGGTTCTAGAGGGTGACAGGTACATTTTAAAGTCCTTAACTAACAAACGAACTTACAAGTATGCTCACGAAGATTAAAGAATTTTACCAGATGGGGAAGTTCCCGAGGAGCTTAATGTGTGCGATGATTATAATAATGTTGAAAGCGAAAATGAAAATATTAATAATGACGAAGTTGCTGTGGAAAGTGAAGTGCGCCAATAAGGGTGGCAAAAAGATGTAGTACTGCTGCCCAAACGGAAATGACAGAGTACTTGGATCATGTAAATCAAGCTCAGAAAAGAAATTTAAAACAAGAAAATAAAGTAATAAATGATAAAAAGAAAGAGTATCGTGGCCTGAGTGGACGATAATGAGATTCGATATATTAATGTAAGCACAAGTGCAGAACAAACTAATGTTTGATTTGATCATGGCGTGTGGTGCATTAGATATGAGAATGGATAAATTTAGTTAAACAATTGGTTTAAAAACATGTTTGTTTCTGTGAGATTGAAGCATAATCCTTGAAGACTTGATTTGTTAATAAAACCCAAACAGAATGATAATGTTTATGTTAAGATATGTTTTAAGGAGGTCTGATATTATTTTGTGAAATTGGTCATTAATGAGTTTACATAAATTAAGAAAAGAAAATTGGATTTCGTTGTGAAAATATTTGTTTAAGTTGTAAAAAACAAAAGGTTTTAAAAAAACAAAATGTATAGAAATAAAAAGGGAGCAAAAGAGAAACTAACAAGAGAAACTAACAAGAGAGAACGCTATAGTCGAGTGCCTCGACTATTAGATACCCGTTACTCAGCTAAACAACTTTAGATTTTGCATTAACATAATGTGAATTAGAGTGACCACAGGAAAAAAGGACAAAATGTTCAAATTATCAATTTGAATTAGGCGATCTCTTAGCACTGGCAGCTTTACAGCACGAGCATCAGCACCAGCGCTGCTTTAGCGCAGGCAGCTTTTGTCCTGCACCAGCATACACACATACGCCATTGTTTGACTAAGACCTCCAATTTGGCTAACTTGATTTGATTTGCATAGTTCTTGGGATATATTCGGTATTGACAAATGAAAACCATCGCAATTTCATTTAATAGAAATCCTTATCGAGAATTAACGTTGACTCTGTTGAGCACCTTGGCCAGCTGTTCCAAAGTCATCCGTTAGATGGCGCTATTGTATTGCGCCATCTACCCCAAGACATTGGTACCACGGGCCATGAAAGGCGGAAATGTAGGCGCTAGCCAGGCTTAAGCGTTTAATGGGTTTTTGGGCGTTAGAGTGGGCGTGGCAAACTTTTATTAGGTCTATCGATAGGTATTGACGAAACAAATACATATCAATTAAAATTTTCATAATAGCATCAAAACTGTTGCCACAGCTTGTGGCATGTGGGCGTCAGAGGGGGCGTGGCACCATTTAGAAACAAACTTGCGCTGCGTAGGAACTCCTAAAATCTACATGCAAAATGCCAATCTTCTAGCTTTTATAGTTTCCGAGATCTCAGCGTTCATACGGACGGACAGACAGACGGACAGACAGACGGACAGACAGACGGACAGACGGACAGACGGACATGGCTAGATCGACTCGGCTAGTGATCCTGAACAAGAATATATATACTTTATAGGGTCGGAAACGCTTCCTTCTACCTGTTACATACTTTTGCACGAATACAATATACCCTTTTACTCTACGAGTAACGGGTATAAAAGTGTAGTCCTTTATACACAAGGTCGTGTTAGAGTCAGAATGGCCGTGTCGGCGCACACTAAGAGTGTGTGGATGTTGGTTTGAGTGTATGGGTATATTCTCGGGAATTTCATCAGAAGGCCTATTTCATCACTATTGGTAATATTGCATTAGCCTCTAGTTGTGCTGTGTCATGTTGTCGCTTTAATAAATTGCGTTTTAGCGGGGCGATAGCGTAGTGTCGCTGTCGCCGAGTGCGGTTCGGTAGTAAGCACAGAAGGAAGATGGAACGATGCAGTTAGTTGCGTTTTAGGACTGGAGGTGTGCGAAACCGAAACTCGCTACTACAACTACTCGCGCTACTACGATGTCGGACGAGAATAACCCTGCTTCAACATATGTATGCTTTTTCTTGAAAGTCGCCGCTCGGATTAGTTACCGATAAATATACATACATATAATAATTGTATAATTTTAATCTTGGAAAATAACAAATTGTTTAATCACTATAAAATACAGACAAAACAAGAGAGAACGCTATAGTCGAGTGCCTCGACCCGTTACTCAGCTAAGTTAAGTTGTTTTAATATAAATATACCTTCTTGTGTTTTTTTTTGTTTTTTTTTTAACATAATGTGAATTATGGTGACCACAGGAAAAAAGGACAAAAAGTTCAAATTATCAATTTGAATTCGGCGATCTCTTAGTGCTAGCAGCTTTACAGCACGAGCATCAGCAGCTGTGTTTATGTTTTTGAGTGCAATAAATTGACTAGAAATATTAATACCTTTCTTTGAAAGGAGTTATCTTTGCCGGGCAATTGCAACTGTGTACAATGTAAATACATACATATGTATATGCATACATACATACACACATACGCCATCGTTTGACTCAGACCTCCAATTTGGCTACCTAGATTTGATTTGCATAGTTCTTGGGATATAGTTCGGTATTGAAAAATGAAAACCATCGCAATTTCATTTAATAGAAATCCTTATCGAGAATTAACGTTGACTCTGTTGAGCACCTTGGCCAGCTGTTCCAAAGTCATCCGTTAGATGGCGCCATGAAAGGCGGAAATGTAGGCGCTAGCCAGGCTTTAGCGTTTAATGGGTTTTTGGGCGTTAGAGTGGGCGTGGCGTGGCAAACTTTTATTTGACCATCGATATTTATTGACGAAACAAATACTTATCAATTAAAATTTGCATAATATCATCAAAACTGTGGCCACAGCTTGTGGCTTGATCGCGTCAGAGGGGGCGTGGCACCATTTTGAAACAAACTTGCGCTGCGTAGGAACTCCTAAAATCTACATGCAAACGCTTCCTTCTACCTGTTACATACTTTTGCACGAATACAATATACCCTTTTACTCTACGAGTAACGGGTATAAATATTCGAAGTGATTTTCTGAAATTTGTATTACTATTTTAAATCAAGAAGTATGCTTTTAATCGTCGGTAGGGTATGCAGGCACCATCCGCTCGCAGAACAACAACCAAAGCTGATTTGGTTTGAAGTTTTCTCAACCACTAAGCGCAGACACCGACTGCGATGTGCCCTGTTCCTATCTCATTAGATTGATTTATATTAATTGGAATACATACATATATGCAAAACATTTTTCTGCTACCACTGATTTAAATTTGTAAACCAAAATGAAATATATGCGGAAATATTAAAAAATATACCATAACATATAATATTCTTATTTTTATCATTAACCCAATAATGAATACGCCCATATTGTTAGGGAACCAAGTCTGAAAAGTAGCAAAAGACCAAATATTCTTGCTGCATTGAAATGAAATGATCGCACACATGCACCCCTGTATGAGAATGCGTGAAATCGCATACATACAAAGCCCAATTCAAGCAGGGCAACCTTCTTCAAAATGCGCGTCATTTGACTTCAATGGTAATCTAACAAATTAATTATTAATAATAAATTGCATTTACGAAGTTTGTTTTGTCACTTTTTATAATAACAATAGTCTTATTTGTTTATGAATTATTGTGGGTCACGGCTTTAGGCTTATCAAATATCATAAAAACCTTTAATAGCCTAGAGAGCTAACCCTAAAATAAATAACAACAAATTGTAAACATGAGCTTGTATACCTAAAATCCGTCATCATACTGGGTGGTATCGTCAGAAGGTTACAGCCGATACCTTATTTTAATAATTGAAATGTTTTAGTGAAATCTTTTACCGTGTTCGTCAATAACATCACCTACATTGTGTGTGTGTTTTTATACCCGTTACTCGTAGAGTAAAAGTGTATATTGTATTCGTGCAAAAAGTATGTAACAGGAAGAAGGAAGCGTTTCCGACCCTATAAAGTATATATATGTATTCTTGTTCAGGATCACTAGCCGAGTCGATCTAGCCATGTCCGTCTGTCCGTCTCTCCGTCTGTCCGTCTCTCCGTCTGTCCGTCTGTCTGTCTGTCCGTATGAACGCTGAGATCTCGGAAACTACAAACGCTAGAAGATTGGCATTTTGCATGTAAGTTTTAGGAGTTTCTACGCAGCGCAAGTTTGTTTCAAAATGGTGCCACGCCCCCTCTGACGCCCACAAGCCACAAGCTGTGGCCACAGTTTTGATGCTATTGTGAAAATTTTAATTGATATGTATTTATTTCGTCAATACCTATTGATTGGCCTAATAAAAGTTTGCCACGCCCACTCTAACGCCCAAAAACCCATTAAACGCTTAAGCCTGGCTAGCGCCTACATTTCCGCCTTTCATGGCCCGTGGTACCAATGTCTTGGGGTAGATAGCGCAATACTATAGCGCCATCTAACGGATGACTTTGGAACAGCTGGCCAAGGTGCTAATTCTAGCGGCGAAAAACATACAAGAAGGCATATTTATATACAACTTAATATAGCTGAGTAACGGGTATCTAATAGTCGAGGCACTCGACTATAGCGTTCTCTCTTGTTTTTCTACTAAGGCACATCAACAAACATTATTAATTTTTAATCAGCAAATATTAGAATATCAAACATTCTGTAAAGACTACTACAAATATGGTTACGATAAGTTACAAGCAGAAGTGAAGAAGGCATCAAACCGACACTACCGCAGCACTAATGTAAAGCTGCCCAGAATCAACATTCCAAAATTAGATAGATTTTTAAAAAGGTAACAAATTTTTGTTTCATTTTTAGATATGAACTAAAGAACTTAACGGAGAAGTATACGTCATATGAAAAGCCATGACTTCTTGCAAACACATTAATTCGCTGTTTACTCCGCGAGAGGACAACCAGCGAAAGCTCTAAGGAATTGCAGGAGTTCTACACACAGATAATGTCGACGTGACGAATGAGGCTCAATAATTTGAAAGCAAGATTCCCTGAAGCACAAATTCTGAACAGTCAAAAAACCGATCAAATGGAGAAAGTTCAAGGCATGTGCAAGCAAAAACATATGCGCACTCTGTAAGAAACCAAATCATTCATTGTTCAAAGATTAAATTTGGTACAATGTACCAAATTTTTTTAAACTCCTTAAGTGTTTACTACAAACGTAAAGACATTCGTAGTCGAGCTTGTTGTGCGGAAAGAAATACAATACAGTTTAGAAGAGGAACTACAAATGATTTGACATTCAAAAATGACATTCAGCTTGGTTAAGCAGTCAAACTAAAGACACTTTTATTCTTGCCCATATATCAACTTCATTTAAAGTAACTCAAAAATATAGAATTAAACAAAACCGCGAAAAATTGACATACATGACAATTTTGAATATTTTGTAAATGACGAATCATATTAGATCAATAATGTATAATCACTGATCCATACTAATCTATTAGCGAAATGTCAACACACTTTTGTATCAGAAAATTAATATATAAAATATATTGAGCCTAACATCATTATTACTTATAATTTAAGTGAAACAACAATTAAACAAGATTGCGAAATGTTCAACAAAACAATTCAGGGCAACAATGTAATACAATTAAGTCAATGAACTTTTGAAATAAGAGATATAAAAATTACAACTTCAAAACATATAAAAGAATATAAAATCATATTATCCATCACTAATGTAACTTTTACTAATACGACTGTTAAAACTTAAAAATTTGATTAACCATCAACAAAAACAAGAACCAATTTATCAATTGGCGCCTAGCCAACATATAACAAATTTTGTTTTAATTCAACAAAGATTTTGAACCTTCTAGAGGAGAGGCGAGTGACACACAACCTGTATATCCCGAGATACCTATTATTCCAATTGTCAACATCATACGTTCAGAGCCTACTATCACAGTTATTCAAATTAATCCGACATAAACATTTAAGTCCCTAAGACATAAATCTTTCCCACGCATTCGATCGGCGGCACTCTAATTATAAGCATTTCACATAAACATTTCACACGCCTTTATCAACGACGGCAGACATAAACAATATTCAAACATTTAAGAAAGGGTCCAGCCTGAGAATGCATTCGTCAGCATACAAGTTTTGACCAATTCAAATTAGACCACAATTTTGAGCAAACAAACTTCCCTAATCAAAGTCCACTTTCGCTGCTCTCGACGCTGACACCGCCAAAAGCCATAGTTATAAGAATAGTGCATTTTGTAAAGTCAGTTTAATATTGGGAATCTAACTATACAGAACTTTTCCAAATAAACTCCGCTGTATATTAAAATAAAAATCTATTTTTAATATATCCCGAAGCGAAAAACATAATTATAACCTTGCAGAGGGTATTATAATGTTGGTCAAATGTGTGCAACGCAGTGAAGGAGACATCTCCGACCCTATAAAGTATATATATTCTTGATCAGGATCCCGTCCTGAGTTAATATAAGCATGTCCGTCTGTCTGTCCGTCTGTCTGTCCGTCTGCCTGTCTGTCCGTCTGTCTGTCTGTCCCTCTGTCTGTTTGTCTGTCTGTTTCTACGCGAACTAGTCTCTCAGTTTTAAAGATATCGAATTGAAACTTTGCACACACCCTTCGTTCCTTTGCACCCAGTATATCAGTCGTATCGGCCGACTATATCCTATAGCTGCCAAATAACTGAACGATCGGAAATGCCATAACTTTGCTGTTTGTAAAGTTAGGAAGTTGGGATTTTCTAACTTTTGTTTTTCTAAAAACCGACTTCACTTACACCAAATAAAGCTGTAGTCTATATCCTAGAAAATTCATTAGCCAAACAGCAATATTTAAACACCATGGTTTTAAATATATAAGTCATCACAGTAACAAAAAACCGAGATACAATCAAGTGCTAAAAGCTAAAATACAATGTCGGACAATGGATATAAAAGTTACAGAAAGTCACTACAAGCATTTAGAGGACTCACCCATATAGTACTTGTACTCTCCAAACAATGAGTGTCATGCACAGCGAAATGCAATGTTTTCAAGAAATTTTTTGATAGTTCTGAACTCAAATTAATTTGCAGTTATCGCTTTAATTGGTCACTTTTGGTTTCTTCTGTTATACCCATAAAAATGATTGACTCATTTAAGCGGAACTATATGGGTCAGGCCATTCGATTTGCATGCTCTTTAAAATTTAAGACTCCTTGTGAGAAAACGTTTTGCTTATATATGCATAAAACATAACTAAAATCATTTCACTTCTTCAAAAAGCCCAACTCATTCATAAAATCTAAAATTGTTTTCATTCCCTTAAATTAAATTATTACTGTCATCCCAGACTAGCGAAAGGCCTCAGTTGGTAAAGCTCTTAGTATATTTAGTTTATAGTCTTAAAACTTAAGCTAGCTTTATACAGATATTTAAATATATGCATAAATACTCGTTGAACCCAATTGTCACCAACGATTCACAAATTATTAGTTCACGGGTTTCAAATAAATAATTCAACGTTGGATTCATTGGGAAGTTTTTTTGAAAATGCTTTAGAAACAAGAAATGATATATTCAAAAAAGACAGGAAGATGAAGAATAGAGATTAGGACCCGAAGATGATGTTTAAAACAAAAGCCAATATATTAATTAAATTATTGCAAATAAGGTGTTGAAAATGATTTTATTTATTTCCATTTATTTATTTACATACATACAGAGTCCACACTGTACCATCGGCAACAATGTTAGCCAAATCTGCAGGATCAGCACTCTTCAAGTGCAAACGTAATTTGACCACACACGCCATCAGCGAGTGATAAGCCGGCTTGACCGACAGCGCCGACTGCGCAATATAGGACTAAGCTAAGCGAAGAATACAGGCCGGCAGTCCAGAGACGACGGCAAACGAAAAGAGTAAACGTATATGAATATATCAAATAAAACCAGTGCGTTTGATTAATTAATAAAAACTGTGAACTATAAATACTAACATAACATGGCGACCGTGACATGGATTTATGTTAAAAAGTACAAAGTAAAAGGCAAAAAGTGATGTAAAATAAACACAAAAAAAAACAACACAAATAAAAACACTGTTACAAAGTGATGCAAAATATAAAAAAAAATTATTATAAATAAAAACACTGTTACTGGAAAAAGTCATCAAATAATTAAAGCCAGTGCGAGGACTAGCGAGGACTTGTGTGATGACCATCACCGGCACCGCCAGAGTCCAAAGGGCCCAAAACACCCCAACAAATTAAAAAAAAAAATCATCAAATAAAATTGCTTGTGTGATGACCAGCACCGGATTCTAAAAGGCCCGGAACCTGAAGACGAGAATAACCTGAAGACGAGAAGAACCTGAAGACAAGTATCCAGAACAACAACATTTTTTTTATATATAAAAATATGTTATAAAATTGTAAGTTTGAGCTGTACAAGAAGACGGCCCAATTTAGACCATTTTTTTGAAAGGCAGGAAAAATAATTTGTAAAAAACGGTAAAAACAAAAAAAATGTAAACATCCAAAAAAAAATAATTAAAAACCGTAACATTTTTAAAAAAAAATTTTAAATACAAAATTAGTATTTTCTCATTCATTTTCCCCCGATGCAAGATTAAAATTACAATGGGTTGGTTCGGATCAGACTACAGGAAAGAAGGCAAATATTATCAATAATATTGTACCGTGTGCCAATATGCTTTTGATTAGTTAAAGAAAAAATTAATGAGTCCAACACTACTTCAATACCCCGATTTTTCTAAAGAATTTTGCATAATCACGGATGCAAGTAAGCAAGCTTGCGGAGCAGTCCTCACACAAGAACATAATGACAGCTTCCTGTATCTTATGCATCGAGATCATTTACTAAAGGAGAATCCAATAAAAGCACAACGGAGCAAGAACTACTAGCAATACATTGGGCAAGTAACCATTTCAGACCTTACGTTTATGGGCGACATTTCCTAGTTAAAACAGACCATAGACCATTAACATTCCTCTTTTCTATGGTTAATCCATACTCTAAATTAACAAGAATAAGACTAGATTTGGATGAATACAAATTTACATTTGAGTATCTTAAGGAAAAGGACAATTACGTTGCTGATGGCAAAAAAAAAAAAAGGGAAATTTTACAAGTCACTACAAGAAATCAGTACAGACAGAATAAACCCTGCGCGGGGAAAAATCAAGCACAGCTGCCTAGGCAGTGTGTTGAAAAAGCTTATATGCCCAAAACATACGACGTCCTTAACAACGACGAAGTAAAGAAAGTAGTGTCCTTGCATTTAACTAATTTCAAATGCTATTTTAAGCATGGTAAAAACTTATTGCAAGAATAAATGTTAGCGATACATTTGATTCAAGTCAATATACAAGATCAACTTAAAATTGAACTGTGTGAAGAAATCTTTGAAAATATTTCAGTTGATTCGTTAAAAAAAATGGGCAATAAAATATTTAAAAAATTCAGAATATACTCAAACCAGTGACCATACTGTCTGAAAACCATGACTATCCACTACAAGGCGGCCATACCGGAATAGCCAAAACCTTGTCAAAAATAAGACAACATTTCTATTGGAAAATCATGTCTAGGGACATAACGAACTACGTAAAGACATGTCCAAAATGCCAGAAATCCAAAATTAGCAAACATACAAAAACTCCATTAACTTTAACAGAGACTCCAACTATGGCATTTCACAGAATAATTGTTGATACGATAGGTCCATGACCAAAATCGGATCAGAGCAATGAATACGCAGTAACTTTGATATGCGACTTAACAAAATATTTAATTACCATACCAATACCAAACAAAAGCGCAAAATCAGTAGCTAAAACTATTTTTAAAAATTGTATTCTAAAGTAAGGTCCAATGAAGACGTTCATATCGGACATGGGAAAGAATATAAAAATTCAATTATTGAAGATTTATGTAAATACCTAGTAGCTAAAACTATTTTTAAAAATTGTATTCTAAAGTAAGGTCCAATGAAGACGTTCATATCGGACATGGGAAAGAATATAAAAATTCAATTATTGAAGATTTATGTAAATACCTAGGTATAAAAAACATAATATCTACAGCGCACCACCACCAGACATTGGGAACAATAGAACGTAGTCACCGAACACTTAACGAATACATTCGATCCTATATATCCGTTGATAAAACAGATTGGGACATATGGCTACAATACTTCGTCTATTGATTCAATACAACACCTTCTATGACACACAACTATTGCCCCTACGAATTAGTTTTTAGCAAACATCCAAATTTAAGTACATCTTTTAATTCAACAGATAGAATTGACCCTTTATATAACATAGATAATTATACTAAGGAAGAAAAATTTAGACTAGAAAAAGCTTACAAAAGACCAAGAATTATGCTAGATAAAAATAAGCAAAAAAAAAAATCTAGTTACGACAAAAACACTATTGATTTTAAGTTAGAGATAGGAGACCCGGTTTTATTGAGAAATGAAACCGGTCATAAATTAGATAACAAATATTTATATTAAAACATAGTAGTAATGAGCGATACAAATAAAAAACAAGTTGTTCATAAGGATAGGCTTAAAATTTTTCATGTATAAATACTTTGTTATCTCGTATGGCCTGATCAACCATAAGGGTACAAAAAAAAAAAAAAAGAAGAAACTTAACAACAACATTTTCCAATTATACTTCCAATTTATATTTTTTGTAATTTTACTTTTAACTACAATTTTATAATTTTTATCAACTTTTATTACATTTTTTTTATTGGTTTATATTTTCAAATAAACCATTTTTACTACTTAGTTTGACCATTGTAATGTCACACATATATACAAATATATATTCGCACAAAAAAAAAAAAAAAAACGAGTTCGGAAGCTAACTTCGGCAAGCTGAAGTTTTAATACCCTTGCAGACTTTGCCGAAATTGCTAAAACTGGAAAAGTAGCGAAAGGAATAAGATATACATAAATAAACTAGATTTGCATCGTTTCATGTCAATTGCTTTTACACTGCAAAAATGTCATATAAAACAAGAAAGGAAAGCTAACTTCGGGCGGAGCCGAAGTTGATATACCCTTGCAGAATATTATGTATATTATATTCTCCAAAATTATTCATATGATGCATTCTTAACACTCATAAAAAATCCCAAATTCCTAACTTTAAAAAGACCAAAGTTATGGCATTTCCAACCGTTCAGTTATATGGCAGCTATAGGATATAGTCGGCCGATCCTTATGAAGTTTGGTAGGTCGGATTGATTGGCTAAAAATAAAACCCATAGAAAATCCCAACTTCCTAACTTTACAAACACCATAGTTATGGCATTTCCTATCAATCAGTTATATGGCGGCAATAGGATATAGTAGGCCGATCCCGACCGTTCCGACATATATACTGCGTGCAAAGGAAAGAAGGGTGTGTGCAAAGTTTCAATTCGATAGCTTTAAAACTGAGAGACTAGTTTGCGTAGAAACAGACAGACGGACAGACAGACGGACAGACGGACATGGCTATATCAACTCAGGAGGTGATCCTGATCAAGAATATATATACTTTATAGGGTCGTAGATGTCTCCTTCACTGCGTTGCACACTTTTGACCAAAATTATAATACCCCCTGCAAGGGTATAAATATGTTACGGAACTGCATTAAATTTTCATGGGGACCGCACCTGAAGTTAAGTTATGCCAGCAATATTGCGAAATTGTCTGCAGTTCAGACTTTCAATCGGACTTAAATGCTTTTCAAACATTGGGTTTGGAAATCCTTTGGATTTAAATAGCGCTAAGTGTAAATTAAAGACGAACGTACCCAAAATAACGTACCCAAATATACGCTGGGTTTATGTGAGTTGAACAGAATCATGAATGTTGATAATCTTCTTTGCAAGCTTGGTTTGATTGGATTTTGAGTAGATCTCCTCAGATCAAAAGTTATATGAGTGCCTGAGATGATAAGAATCTTCTTTAAATATTCTCTTTCTAAAGTTATCCATGTTACAAGACGATGTCGTTGGCCTGAGCAGATAGGCAATGGAAGTAAAACCGTTTTCAGGATTTTGATTGCATGATTTTTGAATGTCCTTTGAGTTTTTTGGAGATGCATTTTTCACTTTTTCTATGTAGTGCGCATACAAAGAAAACCTTTTGAGTCATTCCACGTCCTACGCGTTCGCCATAAAAAAAAATGTTAAGCACTTTTCTTAATTACTTTAAAAAAATCACGCGTGTAACGAAAAAAAAACCAAAGCACAGCAACCATTTTCAATGAAGAGATTAAGAGTGTCGCCATCCAAGCCTTTATGGAGAGGCTAAGACGGCCACTCAAATAGTTAGTTCTCCCGGCGCAACTGAAGCCTTGTTCCGACAGACCCAAAATAACCGATGAGGCTTTGTACGATGCTGCCACCGTGCACTGGGAACTTTCGCTATTATACACTATCAAAACCTGTGATAAATCGCTGCTTCAAAAATCAAAACGAATCATTACTTTATTTTCGGCAGCAGAACACGACTAATAATTTGTTTTGGCATTTAAGACTCTCTAATCAAATCAGAAATTTATGAGGTAAACGCGAATTTCCTTTATCTTTAGCCTAATCTTTTTTTCTACACGCTTGAATGCTGGGAATCCCAGCAACTAAATTGTGGCATTGCATCACCTTGCGCTATAGTAGATGCCCCAATCATACAGTAAATAAACTTCTTCCCGAACATCAAAACCATATATTGCGACAAATAAAACTGTTGAAAAACCAAAGCGTCATTAATGTGGTCATCGCACCTACGCTACAAGCTCTAATGCTCAATGCATTAAAAGCGCCCCTATAGAACAAAAAATTACGCTACATTCGGCCATAAACCACAACCATAATTTATAGAAGCAATTCATTCAAATAATGATGAATTTAAGTTGGCGGTTAGAGCCAGAATCGAAAAAGCACAACAAATCAATCCTGACAAGTGTTTTTGATGTTGGTGAAAAGGTATACCTAAAAAAAAAGTTTAGGAAATAAAATAATCCCGCTTTACAGAAAAGAACGTGTACAAGCAGATCTGCAGATCAGTAGATCTATTCTTATTATGGACCACCCTCCGCCCATAAAAACAAGCTTAGATAACTGAGCACTCATCTATTCAAATACACCCATATTTTAAACTACTACATATTAAGCTTTACCATTCCCCCAGGCTTGCAAACAAACTACGTTTCCATACTGGATAAAAATGTCTTGATATGGAAACAACGCAACTTTGTAAGGCATTCGACTAATTTGACCAAATTCAAGGGCATCATAGATAATACCGTTCAAATTAATTCCCCAGTCGCTTATGAAAAGACAAAGCATGCCCAGTACTTATTGTTTGAATTTACGATCCGCTAAACAAGTAACAAAATAATCAAGGAGAAAGAGGACGGGTTATTATTCTGTGCACTTGTACGAAACGCTACAGACTGGAGACAGAATTCAAATTTCTGAAATTCAAAACCTCATACTCACTTTTACACTCGCAAAATTTAACATATTTTTCCGAAAGGCGCACAGAAGTCCCCATGCTTAACTTAATGGGAGTATATAATATTGTAGTAATAAATATCATCATGTATTTGTGTATGACGCAAAGCGATAATGATCCGTTAGCTTGAAAACGCAACGGATTACAGTTAGAATAAGTATTTATATATCCATTATATATCCACAGCACAACCCAGCAAGCAATTTGAGCGTTTTCTGACTGTTTTCTGATACCGACTATATCCTATAGCTGCCATATAACGGATTGATCGGAAATGCCATAACTTTGGTGTTTGCAAAGTTAGGAAGTTGAGATTTTCTATGGGTTTTATTTTTAGCCAATCAAACCGACCTACCAAACTTCATAAGGATCGGCCGACTATATCCTATAGCTGCCATATAACTGAACGGTTGGAAATGCCATAACTTTGGTCTTTTTAAAGTTAGGAATTTGGGATTTTTTATGAGTGTTAAGAATGCATCATATGAATAATTTTGGTGAATATAATATACATAATATTCTGCAAGGGTATATCAACTTCGGCTCCGCCCGAAGTTAGCTTTTCTTTCTTGTTTTCTTTGAAAACGGTCGCACTTTAAGAGGAATATTTCTGAGTCCGATCTGACTCTTTTCTGACACAGATATAAGTAATTTCAGCCTCCGATGGAAGCGTAGAAAACCCTCAGAAAAGGCACAAAAACGCCAGGTAACAATACAGGGGAAGTTTTATAAATATTTATTAATATCGGCCATGCCTGCATATTGGACCTTTTAAATATTGGCAGGCTATCAATATTTATATTGATAAATATTGTATTTTCCTTAAAAGTATATTTTTCAAAAAAATCTGTCAGGCAATCAGCGATTCCATAATGTATATACCTCGCCGCCATCCATTGAGACACAATAACCATCTTTAGGTGTTCTCTTTAAAGTTCTGGAATCACATGGCAAATCAGGTAATATACGGCGCAGGATGTGCAGAAGCTCATTTAAAGCAGAGCACGATATATTGAATGCAACTGCCCAGTTTGACAATTCCTCGCGCATGGATTTGATCTCATGCTCTTCGGAGTCTTCAGAAAGGTTACTTTCATCACTTAAATATCCATTGTTTTCAATAAGGTTTAGCTCCAAATAAGGCCCTAAATCCAATATTGGTTCACTCACATGAAGACATAGATTCCTGGTCTTGTGGGCATCACTGAACACGTCCGACTTGCACTTGCTACACTTTATACTTATTTTAGGTGAGTAATTTTTATAAGGTTATCTGTAAGCTTATATTCCCTAAACGCAATAAACTACTGTACTACAAATGCATGACGTCAAGTATCATGACACAGTAAAGTAAAGTTTAAAGTAAGAGGAATATATTTCCTGCTAACCATTAACTAGGGACTCTTCACATCACCGTAAAAAATTTAAAATAAAAGTAGTGCCAAATAGTGATGCAAATAGTAACAAGTTCTTTTGCACAGACTCTATCCGGTCAATATGTATATCGTACTGGAAACTCAAAAATGAATAAAGTATGTGTGACTAGGGATCATCAAAATTCTTTGACCACCTTTTAGGAGCAATCCCCTTGCTTTAGTCACCATCGAAAGAAAATGGTCAAAAAACTTAAGTTTTTGGTCAAGAAGGACTGGCCTCTAAGAAGACTCTTCAGTTGTTGGTCCACGGGGCGTGGAAACATTTAGAAATAAAGAGGAATCCCAAATTTCGGCGTCTTCCAAGTTATACAATATACCGTTATACTCTACAAGAGACGCGTATTAATATATTAAATATTTGTGTGTAATAATGTCATTAAATTGAATGTATTATGCATTATCTATTTTTAATGGTTATTAAAACTTTGGGCAGTTGTAAAAAAAAATACTCAAAATTAAAAAAAAAGAACATGTTTATTTATAGAAAATGGGTTCGCTTTAAAGGGAATGACTCATAAAGGTTTTTTTTCTAGCTCTTAGAATTTCACTTGAGAATTAAAACTGTTTTGTATTAAAACAAGAAATAAAAGCTAACTTCGGGCGGAGCCGAAGTTGATTTACCCTTGCAGAATATTCTGTAAATTATATTGGTTGGCCAAAAATAAAACAAAAAGAATCCCAACTTCCTAACTTTAAAAACACCAAAGTTATGGCATTTCCAATCGTTCAGTTATGTGGCAGCTATAGCATATAGTCGGCCGATCCTTATGATTTGGTAGGTCGGAATGATTATCCAAAAATAAAACCCATAGAAAATCCCAACTTCCTAACTTTACAAACACCATAGTTATGGCATTTCCGATCGTTCAATTATATGGCAGCTATATGATACAGTCGCGCATCCGGCTCGTTCCGACTTATATACTACAACTTTTGGGAAAGTTTCAAGCAGATGGCTTCAAAACTGAGGGACTAGTTTGCGTAGAAACGGACAGACGGACGGACAGACGGACAGACGAACAGACGGACATGGCTAGATCGACTCTACTGGTGAAGCTGATCAAGAATATATATACTTTATAGGGTCGAAAATGTTTCCATCACTGCGTTGCAAACTTTTGACTGAAATTATAATACCCTCTGCAAGGGTATAAAAAGAATGACTTTAGTGTGATGCAGATACAACTATTTCATGGAACACGTGCGTGTGTGTGTTTTTTATATTTTTTTGTTTCGTGAGTTTTTTTAAATTTATCATCACATTTTTTCTTTTATTTTTTTCTCGGTAAATGCTTTTATTTTTTTCGATTCCTTTTTTTATCCGGCGTTAGGCACGGTGGGCCGTATTATTCCGTTTTGGTTTATCACGCACTAAGGTATGGTTGCCACACAATCCACTAGGCGGTCCTTTCTGTGCTGGTAACACTGAGCGTATCTAGTGAATTACCCACACCTCTTATTATGAATATGGGCCGCTCGTAAACAAGTTACCTCAGCGGTTATCAAAATATGTTTTTTTATATTTGCAACACCTTATAACGCCCGTGAATTAAAACCACCGCGGCTGTTTGGTCACTTCTTTTGTGTCACGATAACCTTTTGCGCTCGTGAATAAGCCGGGGAGGTCAGATCACAGCAGCGGGTCGGTCATAATATATTTTAATCATTTTTTTTCTCTCGTTTATTGGGAATCGACTTTTATTATTTTCTTTTTCACCATTTTTAATTAATTTTCAATTTTATTCTTAAAAAAAAACTTTTTTTTCACATGTACTTCTCATTAAAGGTTGATCTCACTTTTCTTACACACGCAACACACACAATTCACTTCCCACCTTACATTATCCTAGGGATCCTCGTCGCTTAATGGAGAGGTCCCTGCTCGGGGGCCATTTAAGTAATTCCCAAGGGCACATGTCCTATACCTAGCCATTTTGGTAATATTTTCCCTAGTCGTTAGTCCCTTCCAAGTTCGTGGCCAATTCCCTTCCAAGTGATTTAGAAATCCAGAGTGTTTGGTACGGTTTTACAATATTTTGAATATGCCGGTTGGCCGTTCCAATTAGTTCTGCCCTTCCATAAGCTGCTCCATTACCGCCAGGCCTCGGTAGGTGACCGTCCCAGCATCGACGTCGGCGTCAGCATCAGCGGCCGGCTGAAGTAAGTGTCAGCGGCCGGCCGAAGTATTGCAGACCTTGCAGTTCTCACCGTGCTCCAATTGCACGGTGAGCGGTCAGCGTTCCCGTGGCCGGTCGGCGGATGTCGCCGTGCTGAGTCGACAAGGGTGCGGGGTGATGGTGAAGTCGGGCGGTCAGCCCTATACTGTTAACTTATTATTTATATTTTTTCTTGTAGAGAAATTATGTAAGGTGTGTGTTTTTATACCATTGCAGAGGGTACTATAATTTCAGTTAAAAGTTTTTAATGCAGTGAAGGAGACATTTCCGACCCTATAAAGTATATATATTCTTGATCCGTATCACCAGGACTGTCCGTCAGTCTTTTTTTTTTTTTGTTGTTCTTTCGGATTTGGTAATATTTAAACACTACGGAATTACGTTTTTAATTAAATTTAAATCGGACATCTATAACATATAGCTCCTATAGGAAAATAAAAAAAAATGAAAATGAAAAAAAAGGTATTGTGCTGTTTTCTATTTATTAAAATATTCCTTTGAGATCAAAATCATAAAGCTGCCATGGAAACGAAGGCAAAATACAGCCCAAAATACACATACCTTCATTGTTTTTAGTAGGTAAAGAAATCGAAATGAAGTCGTTTTTTTTTTTCGCGCGGAGTCCCACCGCCCACTTACCCGCCCAAGCGACCGAGGGGCGCAGGCGTGTATCGTAAGGCACGATTCGCGAGAAGATAGACGCGTGATAAGGAAAAAAGTTTTAGGAAGATCAATTTTGTGCCAATGAAGCTAGTATTAATCGTTTTAGAAGCGGCAGTGAGTCAAGATTTGAGATACAGGAAAAAGTCTATTATAGTCAGAACATAAAACTCTGAAAGTCGGGGGAGTCAATATCACCATGAATACGGTTGGCTAGGGAGGGTAAATTAATCAACAGAAGTCTACTGAATAAGAAGGTAAGTTAAGATTTGTATCCCAGTTTAGGCGCCGTAAAGCAAAAAGAAGAAAGTTTTTTTGTACTGATTCAATACGACCAATATGTATTCCGTATTGTGGACTCCAGACGGGAGACCCATACTCCAGAATCGGATGGACTAACGAAATAAATAAAGTTTTAGTTAAATAAGGATCATCGAATTCTTTTGACCACCTTTTAATAAATCCAAGCACTCCTCTGGCTTTATTAACCATGGACGAAATGTGGTTTGAAAATTTTAGTTTAGGGTCCAAGAGAACGCCAAGATCGATTACAAGAGTTATTCTATCCAAGCTTCTAAGCTGCCACTTAATGTGTTAATCGCGTATATCGGATTCACCCGATAAAAAGTCATCAGCTTGCACTTGGAACCGTTTAAATTTAGTAAATTATCTCGGCACCAGTTTTGAAGATTATCTAGATCGGATTGCCAGTCCTTATACTGCAGGCACAACTTAACATCATCTGCGTACATAAGTACGCGAGAATGACTTATAATTGAGGGAAGATAGTTAATAAATAATGTAAAAAGTAACGGACCCAGATGGCTCCCTTGTGGGACACCGGAGGTAACACGGAGAATTTCAGAAGTTGAATTTTTAAAAAGGACCCTTGGTGACCTGCCATTCAGATAACTTAAAATCCATTTAAGCAGATCAACTGGAAAACCTAACAGGTCAAGTTTAGGAGTAATGATTTTTTCAAAAATCTTAGGAATAGCTGTTAACATAGAAATACCTCTGTAGTTACTGGCTTCTAATTTGTTACCTTTTTTGAAAGGAGGAATAACAAAAGAATATACAACTTGTGAAGAGGTTTGCCAGGGCCTTAGCGCAATACCTAAGATCGCACAATGGAATCCTCAATCTGAATCAGCATAAGAAAGATCGTTTGAGCCGAAATATAATTCAGTGTGAATATAAAATATTAATATTTTAACATTTATTAAATAATGCTTAAGTACAAAAAAGAATTATTGTTACGTATATATACGTATATATATCTGAAAAACAAGAAAGGAAAGCTAACTTCGGGCGGAGCCGAAGAATTTTCTGTAAATTGTATTCTCCAAAATTATTCATATGAAGCATTCTTAGTACTTATAAAAAATCCCAATTTCCTTACTTTAAAAACACCAAAGGTATGGTATTTCCAATCGTTCAGTTATATGACAGCTATAGGATATAGTCGGCCGATCCCGGCCGTTCCGACTTATATACTGCGTGCAAAGGAAAGAAGGGTGTGTGCAAAGTTTCAATTCGATATCTTTAAAACTGAGAGACTAGTTTGCGTAGAAACACGCGATCCTGATCAAGAATATATATACTTTATAGGGTCGGAGATATCTCCTTCACTGCGTTGCACACTTTTGACCAAAATTATAATAAGGGCATAAAGGGTATAGAAATAAAAACCCCAACTTGGATTGAAAAGAGCGGCGACTTTATTTAAGCGAAATATCGACGACGAAAGGGGGTGCGGTCAAGATCAGATTCAATTGAACACTGGCTTTTTAATTTCATTGTACATCTCTTAGACCTATGCTTAGCTAAAGGGGCGCTCTCGCCCTACATCTAGAAAAAAGATTTAAATTAACGCGCCAAGTGCGTAAACACCGCCTCCTCTGAATGGGCGACGTCCTTCAGCACAACACAGGCAACGGGGCCAGCCGGTGGATAGCTCGCCGGTATACTCCTTCCTGCGTCCGAACGTCCGCCACCCAAAAACTTCGGCTCCGCCCGAAGTTAGCTTTCCTTTCTTCTTTCTTCTTTCGTTTTCGTTCGTTTTTTCGCAATTAATAATTTTAGCCACCGCAGTTTTTTTCGGTTTGAATAAATTAGAAAACTATCTGATTTTTCATGGCGCCCCCGGGTGGACGTTAAAATTATTGATATTTATTTATTTTTTTTTTTTGCGTGGAGTCCCACGGCCCACTTACCCGCCCAACCGATCGAGGGGCGTAGCCGTGTTTTGTACGGCACGATTCGCGATAAGATAGACGCGATATAGGAAAATATAGGTAAAGGTCTGGGGAAAAAAGTAATAGTTAGATCAATCTTGTGCCAATGAAGCAAGTATCAATCGTTTTAGGAGCGGCAGAGAGTCAAGATTTGATATTACAGAAAAAAGTCTATTATAGTCAGAACATAATACTCTGAAAGGCTCATGCGAGGCATAGTTAGATCTACAATGATTAAAAATTAGGGGAAAATAATTTCTAGTTAATCTACTTGGCACAGAAAAGTTTAGCCGACTTAACAAGTCGGGGCAGTCAATATCACCATGTATAAGGTTATAAATAAAGATAGTACCAATCATCGTTCTACGGTTGGCTAGGGATGGTAAATTAATCAAAAGAAGTCTACTAGAATGAGAAGGTAAGATAAGATTTGCATCCCAGTTTAGGCGCCGTAAAGCAAAAAGAAGGAAGTTTTTTTGTACAGATTCAATACGACCAATATGTATTCCGTATTGTGGACTCCAAACGGGAGACCCATACTCCAGAATCGGACGGACTAGCGAAATAAATAAAGTTTTAGTAACACGGAGAATTTCAGAAATTGAATTTTTAAAAAGGACCCTTTGTGACCTGCCATTTAGATAACTTGAAATCCATTTAAGCAGATCAACTGGAAAACCTAAAAGGTCAAGTTTTTGAATGAGAAGTAAGTGATTTACAGAGTCAAATGCTTTACTAAAGTCAGTGTAAATGACGTCTGTTTGAAAACTACTATTGAAGCTTTTTATCACAAATGAAGTGAGCTCTAGAAGGTTTGTGATTGTGGATCTACGTTTTATAAATCCGTGTTGACACGGAGAAATGATTGATCTGCAAAGGTGCTGCAAATGAGGTGTAATAATTTTTTCAAAAAGCTTAGGAATAGCTGACAACTTAGAAATACCTCTGTAGTTACTGGCTTCTAACTTGTTACCTTTTTTGAAAAGAGGAATAACAAATGATTCCTTCCAAATATTTGGGAATTGGGACGCTTCTAGAGATAAGGTAAACAACTTGTGAAGAGGTTTGCACATGGCCTTAGCGCAATACCTAAGCACGCACCCAGGAATACCATCGGGCCCTGGCGAATAAACAGGCTTAATACGAAGAAGATCCAAAAGAAGAGAGCTTTCTGTTAAAGTGGGACAGAATATGAGGTTTGACTTGGGCATGGTGTAAGAATAAGGCTGTGATGAATAATCTGAAGTAGAGTAAGTCGTTTGAAAAAATTGGGCAAATTATCGGCTATTGCCTGATCTGTGGTTGCCGTCATGTTTTCGAACGACAGCGAGGAAGGAAAAGAATTAGATTTACGCTTGGTGTTAACAAAAATCTAAAACTGTTTCGGGTCCTGAGAGAACTGCACCTTACAACGGTTTAAGTAACTATTATAACACTGATCATTAAGCACCGTAAATCTTGACCGAGCACTTAAATATCTAGTAAAAACAGATTGAGAACCGGTATTTTTATATTTCCTAAAAAGTCTGGACTTTACATTTCTTAAGTGTGTCAACTCTTTGCTAAACCAAGGTGATTTATTGGAAGTTGACGGACAGTACCACGGAACACAGGAATTAAAAAATGAGTTTATCGCAGTGTAAAAAACATTAACTGCATCGGACATATTAATGCATAAGTAAAGATCAGACCAATTAAAGCCAGAAAGAAAATTATTTAGCCTCAGAAAGTCTGCCTTTCGAAAACAATGCATTCGTTTGGATTTTTCTGATTTTTCTTCTATAACTCTACCCGTATCAAATGAAAGTTCGATTGTTGGGTGATATGGATCTTCAGGTTGCGTGAGTGGTGCTACTCTGGACAGAAACACACCTTCAGGATTTGATACAAAACACAAATCAAGTAGGCGACCTAATGAATTTCGAACATGATTTACTTGAGATAGAGATATGTCAAGCAGGCCATCAATAAAATCATGCTGTGCTATAGGTAGTAATCCATCCTCTGTGGACCAAGTAACTCCAGGTATATTAAAATCACCTAGAACTAACAACTGATCCCTATCGGAAAGCTTATTTGCAACGGACTTAATAACGGATAGGTGATTTAAATAATCAGGAAGTTCAGACAACGGCGGAATATATAAGCAAGTTATGTATATAAAGTTACCAGGAAGCGATAACTTTACACAAATAAATTCAGTGGTATTGAATTCATCAAAAAATATCTCCTCAGACGGGAAGTTTGAATCAACTCCAATTAAGACTCCACCTCCCCGTCTAGAGGGACGGTCATACCTATATATTGTGTACTTACCTGGAAAAACTTCGGAGCTAAAGATCTCCGGCTTTAACCAGGTTTCTGTAAACACAATAATATGAGATGCAAAGGAAAGGCTATCAGAATACAATTTAGTGAGTTTGCTACGCAAACCTCTTGCATTCTGATAGGAAAGAAGGAGGTTAGAAGTTAGTTTTTTGAAATTAGTACACTGGTTTAGCCTCGACTAGGAAGTTTTACTCCCACGGGCCCCTTCTTCTTTATCTTAGCCTCGAACTCTTTTACAACCATATTATCCGGCCAAAAGTCGCCCGAGCATATGGCTTCAAAAAGCTCGTTAGGGACAGTTATCTTGAAAGATGAAATGTCTCTAGCATAAGAAAACTTAAACTTTTCCACCTTTACACTATTACAATCGGCTTTAGTTTTGTCTTGTATATAAGACAATACATCAGAAGATGTTTGATCAGGGGAAAGCCGAGAAACGAAAATTTGTTTCTTTAGTGGAACCACTAAAAGGGATTTTGGTGGAGCAGACATTGTTTCTGCAAAACCAACTTGAGCCGGTTGTCCGGACTCAGTAGTCCCTTGTGGTGGAGATGCTACGTTCTGAGAGATAGGTGGATCCACTAATTGTGAAACCACAAATCGGAATTCTTAGAAGTCCCTGGTTGCATGCATTCTGTAACGGATTGTTCGGATACCGAATCTTTTTTAGCTGCTGATCTTAGCAACATTTGAGGGTTTGCTGAAATCAGCTGCTGATCCGCCGGAAAGCTCTGTTGCTCTTTTGATTTCGGTTGCGGGGTGTTCCCCTTTTGCTCCTTACCACCAGCGGCCTTTTTGCGCTTAGGGGACTCTTCTAATAGCTTACGACTATTAAACTGCGAGTCCAGCGCAGAGAGGAGATCATCAGCTCGGCGAAAACTATCTCTAGCCACTCCGAAACAGCTAATCAGCCCCATCAGGCCGCCTTTAGTTTGGCGCATGAACGATTTCATCTCGTTCGCAACCTCGACACAAGCGTCACAACAAAACTGCAAATTGGGCCCCTTTGAAAGGTCATCACTTGTCCGGCCAGTAAAACCGGCGCACTTGGTGTGCACCATATTTTCACACAGCCAGCAAGTCATATTAGACTGGTCAGCCCTGATTACGAGGCTGCATTTTTTGCAGAAGCAGACTACATTTTTATTATTCATTTTATTTATTTACCACTGTACCAAGAAACCGCAAGAGCGCAGAAACTGCACGCTTAGAACTTTCAAAGCAAAGAGAGCAAGAGAGCGAGAGCCTAAATAAGTTAAAGTGCATGCACAAAAGAGAAACGGCGGGGATATAAGAAAAGAAAACACAGATAAGAATTACGAAAAACTAAAACAATTTATTAGTATTAAATACAAAGTGCACTCGCGAAGCGAACGGAGTTTAAATTTATGTTTAAATAAACCGGAAGAGAATTAAAATTGTTTTGATAAAACCCACCGATGGGAATAAACGAAAACAAAATGAAAAAATTCGAAGCGCAGAAAAAAAAAACACGACCGTTCACTTTGAAAGTCAAAGACGACTAAGTGACATTGACACATAAAAACAAGAGAGAACGCTATAGTCGGGTGCCCCGACTATCAGATACCCGTTACTCAGGTAAAGGGAGTGCGAGGGAGATGGAGATAGAAACTTTGATCACGCATAACTTTTTAACGAATGGTCCGATTTGAAAAATTTCTTCTACATTTCGATAGGTATTGATAAACACAATAAAACTGCATTTTTACTTTTCCGAAATATTCAAATTTTTAAGCGATTGTGGGCGTTAAAGGGGGCGTGGCACCTTTTTGAAACAAACTTGCGCTGCGTAGGAACTCCTAGAATCTGCATGCAAAATGCCTTCTTCTAGCTTTTATAGTTTCCGAGATCTCAGCGTTCATACGGACAGACAGACAGACAGACAGACGGACAGACGGACAGACGGACATGGCTATATCGACTCGGCTAGTGACCCTGATCAAGAATATATATAATTAAATGTTTGCACTATAAGTTTTACATAAAAAAAAAAAAACTTTATTTAATTTTTTATTTATCAACTAGTACAATGGTTATTTGGAAGAACACCGTCCTAACTGTTTTAAGACTCAAACTGAACTCCTTCTCTAACTCCAACTTCTTCTACGATCAAACCTCGGTTCTGAGCTTTGGAGCTTTCTAATGAGTGGCTTTAGTGTTTATTGAGTGACATTCATAATTGTACTTTGGACCGTTCTTTGTTCTCATCTTGTTTATGACTTCGGTCCCGAAATCTGAGTATCCTGAGTCGTGGGAAAGGGCCGATAGTCAGAACAGTGGCTCATTTAAATTGTTTAGTCTATTGGTCTGGAGTTTTTAATAACATGGAAATTTTCCATGGTTTGTTGACAATTAGGTTTCGATTTCTCTGAGGGTGTCTTAAAGTAATGTGTGGGTGTGTATGTATGCGTGGGTGTGTAGACATGTACATAGAGGTTTGTGGTGCTATGGATATGTCACTCCCCCAACCTTTGAATTTGGCCTGTCCTCAGGACGATAAATTTGGATATAATGAAATATTTTCTTCTATGTTTACAGTAGATTGATCGTTTACATTTTCTAGGTTTTTCGGTGTTTCTTCCTTTGGTTTTACATATTTTACAATTAATTTTTTTGGTATATTTTTGAACTTATAGAATAGATACAATAAAATGCTTATAATTGTAATTACAAATGTGGTTGCAGTTATTCTTTGGAATACATTATTATATTTTGTGTGTGTTTCTATAATTTCTTTTGTTTGAATATATGATAGCGGTTCTAATTTAGTTACATTGTTGCTTACATAAATGCTCTGTGTATATTCAAGCATAGTATTTGAAAGTATGAATTCATCTAGTTGTACTGAACAATTAAGAATTTTAATAAAATTATTACCAAAGATAGAAATTTCTTTATTAATACAATTTTGATTTAAAAGAGTTTTAGGGATATTCCACGTCAATAATATATTTGGTACAACGTAATTAATTTGGAAATTTTTATGTGTTTTAGTATATTTGCAACTTGTGGATTCTTGTTTTATTATGCCATTTATACATTCGTCAAATACTACTTTTCCTGTTTCTTTATTAAATACTTTTTCTTCGTGAAGGTAATATTTTTCAAATATGTTTTCTGTCAGAATGGTATTATTATCATCTGGATACGGAATTATTTAAAAAATTGGTGCTTTAATGATATCTGTAGGAATGTGGGAAATTATTAAAATTTCATTTGTGTCTGTTTTAAGCCAAGTGGAAGTTTTAATTTTCAACAATTTCTCATAACTTATTTTAGTTAAATCATCATGTTTTAATAATTTCGGATTAAATATACCAAGTCGTGTCAACTGCATTCCTAGCTCAATATCTTCTATGTATTCTGTAAAGTGTTGTAAATTAAATATTACGACACTAGCTTGTTCTTCTCTTTCGTCATCTTCTTTTAACTTATTAATTATTTCGATACCATTATTTATTACATCAATAATCATGTTTAAATCTGTATTTTGTATGCTATTTTCTGATAAGTTATCTATTTTTTGTTCTAACTCTTCCCTATCATCTTGATCTAATGTTCCAAATAAATATTTGTAAGTTTTGCCAATAATGTTAAATAATCCTCGTTTATTACGTTTGGCCAATTTAATGCCATTTATTTCTCTTTTGAGTTTCTCAGCTAAATAACGAATTTGTATAATGTTATTAAATTCGTTGGCTTCTTTTATAAGACTTTCAAATATTTGTTCCGTTTTTGTTACGTTTATGCTTAAATAATGATATTCGAAATTTGTTGGAATATCAATAGATCCGGTTTTGAATACAAGGTATCCATTTTGGGCCTTAATTGGGTTTATTTCGATGCTTTGTCCCACTGCCATTTTAGTTATGGTTATTAGTATAATTGCGAAAATTATGATTTTAAATAGATTGTTGATTCCGTTCAGTTTTCCTGGAATTGTCATATTTGCTTTTATTATTTTTCTTCTTCTTCTTAAATTTAGATTTATAATGAGTTATTTTCCTGCCTCTATTTGTTTCCTCAAAATGTTTTTCATCTATCTGTCTCAAATTTCCTGTTTTCTTAAATGGGTTTGTAGTTTTTGATTTTACTAGTGGTGATTGTTTAAATCGTGTGTCTATTTCAAAATCATGTCGTTTCTCATTTAGTCTGTCGATCCTCTTCGCTTTTCTTTCTTGTGTGTTATACTCGGGACTTCCTGCATACAAAAATATGTCAGCTGGTATTCTATTTGTTGTATTATGTTTAGTTTTATGGTTATAAGTATAAAGAATTAATTCAAATTTAGTATACCTATTTTCGATGTCTGTGTCGCTTCCTATTATTCTTAATTTTTCGTTAACTGTCTTGTGAAATCTTTCTATATCTGATATACCGTTTTTACTTGTAGTAACTTGAATTTGGACGCCTTCTGAATTTAACCAATTATGTAGAGCTACGCACATAAATGCCGAATCTTTATCTGCTTTAATTTCTTGTGGTTTTCCCATTTCATTGAATACTTTTATTATGGCCCTTTTAGCTTCTAACCAATCTTCACTTGTGACCTCAACAAGAGTGGCGAACTTTGAGTATATATCAATGCATGACAAGAATTGTTGGTTTCCTACCATATAAAAATCTATGACAAATTTCTCTCATATTTTGTATTTCTGGGGTAGTTTCGAAAGATAAATTCGTGTTCCTATGTTCCGTTTTGGCGATGTTACAGATTTCACATTCCTTAATAATATTTTGTATTAGTTTCTGATAGTCTGGGAAATAATATTCTTCTCTAAACCAATTAATAGTTTTCTCGATTCCTGGATGTAGCAATTCTTTATGTTTCTTTAATATTTATACCCGTTACTCGTAGAGTAAAAGGGTATATTGTATTCGTGCAAAAGTATGTAACAGCTAGAAGGAAGCGTTTCCGACCCTATAAAGTATATATATTCTTGATCAGGATCACTAGCCGAGTCGATCTAGCCATGTCCGTCTGTCCGTCTGTCTGTCCGTCTGTCTGTCCGTATGAACGCTGAGATCTCGGAAACTATAAAAGCTAGAAGATTGGCATTTTGCATGTAGATTTTAGGAGTTCCTACGCAGCGCAAGTTTGTTTCAAAATGGTGCCACGCCCCCTTTAACGCCCACAATCGCTTATATACGATTTTAAAAATTTAAATATTTCGGAAAAGTAAAAATGCAGTTTTATTGTGTTTATCAATACCTATCGAAATGTAGAAGAAATTTTTCAAATCGGACCATTCGTTAAAAAGTTATGCGTGATCAAAGTTTCTATCCCCATCTCCCTCGCACTCCCTTTACCTGAGTAACGGGTATCTGATAGTCGGGGCACCCGACTATAGCGTTCTCTCTTGTTTTTCTTTGAAATTTGCATACGTGAGGATGTCTTCTAGTCTTTTGGTACATCTCACTACCTTTGTTAAATGATACGGACTTATTATTTCTAGATAAGCTTGTTGGAATATAAGAAAATCTGAGTCATCATGAAAATATACTGCGTTCTTTTTTGTACACAAATATTCTTTGATGATATCTTTCGCAAAAGTATTTGTCATATCTGTATAAGTAATTTTGATTTTTAATTTATGAAAATAGTGTTGTACGTCTCTGAATTCTTCATTTCCTTTGATAAATTCTATTTGTCGGGAATAATAATTGATTGGTCGTTCTGTTATTGAAATATAGTTCTGATTGTCTTCATTTGCGCTATGCACCGTAGCATCTATACTATTGGCATCTTCTCCTAATAAATTTTCTTCGGGGATGTCTTCGAACATGTTTTCTTCTATTTTAACCCGCGATAGTGCGTCGGCAACATAATTTTCTTTTCCTGGTAAATATTTTATTTATAGTCAAATTCATTTAATTTAATTTTCCATCTTTGTAGTTTCATATTTGGTTCTTTGATATTGTTTAGCCAAACTAAAGGTTTATGATCACTTAAGATCTCAAAAGGTCTGCCGTAGAGATATGATCTGAAATATTTCGTCGCCCATACAATTGCTAAAAGTTATTTTTCTATTGTTGAATAATTAATTTCATGTTCATTTAATGTCCGGCTAGCATAGCATATTGGTTTATGGTTTTGTGATAGGATTGCTCCTATAGCTATGTTGCTAGCATCTGTGGTTAAAGAGAATGTTTTATCAAAATCAGGATAAACTAATATAGGGTCGGAAGTAATTAAGACTTTCATTTTTTCAAATGCATCAATGTATGATCTTTCTTTAATGTTTATCGTGGCGCCTTTTTTTCAATTTCATGGTCATAGGTTTAACTACATTTGCAAAGTTTGGTATAAATTTCCTATAAAATCCACATAGTCCTAAAAATGATTTTATCTCCTTTGGAGTTTTTGGTATCGGAAAATTTATAATGGCACTAATCTTTTTTGGGTTTGGTTTTATACCTGTGGTGGTAACTACATGACCTAGAAATTCTGTTTCTTTTTTCATGAATTCGCATTTATCTAATTGTAATTTTAAATTTGCGTCGCGTAGCTTTCCAAATACTTTTCTCAATGATAAAATATGTTCTTCCAATGAAGTGGAAAAAATTATTATATCATCTAAGTAATATAATAGATTTAGGGTCCATTTGAATTTGATGGAATCCTTTAGCTAAATCAATTGTCGTGAAATATTGACATCTTCCCAATTTGTCTAATATTTCATCCAATCTGGGTATTGGAAATTTGTCATTGATGGTTATTTTATTCAAACTTCTGTAGTCTATTACTACCCTGAACTTTGGTTTTCCCGAAGCGTCAGCTTTTTTGGGAACCATCCAGATAGGTGAACAGTAAGGAGATTTCGATTTACGAATTATTCCCTGTTCTATAATTTCGTTCATTTGTTTGTTGACTTCCTCATCAAATGATTGAGGGTACTTATAAGGCTTCTTATAAATAGGGTCCTCATGTTTGGTTTGGATAGAATGTTTGATAGTACTTGTGAAAGTCAAATTTTCGCCTTCTTTGTACTGAATATCTTTGTATTCAAATAAAACCTTTTTCATGCATTCTTTTTCCTCTTCGTTTAAATGTTCTAATCTGAATTCGTTGCATTCACGAATTTCATTTTCAACAGCGAAGTTAAAAGATTGATCCTCAGATGAGGGTGGATTGAGGCATTTTATTGCGGTCTCATCCTCTTCAATCTTTTTCTTTGGTGATTTGGGATTAAGGCTTTTTACGGCGGTCTTATCCTTTTCACTTTCTTTCTTTGGTGATTTGGGATTAAGGCTTTTTACAGCGGTCTTATCCTTTTCACCTTTCTTCTCTGATGATATAGGATTAAGGCATTTTACCGCGTCTTATCCTTTTTATCATCATCACCATACATAATTATAAGTTTATCTTCACCTAAAGTTACTGTTCCATCTTCAAAATTAATTTTAGCTTTGCAGTTTTTAAGATAATCTCTTCCCATTAGAACATCATAATTGTCTGAAAATTTATGTAAATAAAATTTTTGTTCTATTGGGCAAATTTTACTTGGTTTTATCATTACGCTTTTATTTAATTTTATCGATCCATTTATAGTATAAACTTTTAAATTTTCGTCATTGACTTCAAAGTTCCCAAAATTTTCTTTCATTATATTAATAGATGAACCCGTGTCAACCATGGCTTTAAGAAGTTTACCTTTAATGATTAATCTGATATATGGGTAGAATTTTCTGGCTCCGAGGCTATTTGCTGAAAATTTACGTCCATCCTATTCTGTGTGCTCTCACTTTCTCTTTGTCTTTTTACAGGAGCATTTGGGGAATTATTTGATGTTGACGCTTGGTAATTTAATGGATTTTGGGATCTGCCTTGAGCTAGAGAATTTCTAAATTCTTGATAATAACGATTTTGATTCGCTGAGGACTGAGGAATTGTTGAATTATTTAAATTTGGATTTGGATTTGAATACGAATTTGAATGACTGTTAAAGTTATTACTGTGTCTCGGGTAATAATTTGAATTATTCTTTTGATGATAATAATTTTGGTGGGTATTTCCCGAATTCCTGCGGTTATCGTAACGCACCGATCTATAGTTCTCAAAGGGATCCGCATCCCAGTGTCCTAACACCATTGCTGTTTCTTTTAAATTGTTAATTGTGGAAATATCTCTTTTTGATAAAGCATTTTACAATCTATCAGGAAGATTTTTTTCTATGCATTTCGTAATGGTTTTGTTTAATGATGCTGTATAAATGGTTTTTTCTGTTTGGTCAATTTCTAAATCTAACTTATTTATAATAGTTGATGATTTCTTCCTTAGTTCATCTACAAACTTACTGATGCTTCCTCTTTAATTTGTCCTGTAGATGAGTGCTATAAGGTCCTCGTATGGTCTGTGGTCCTTGAATGCTCGGATTAGGGCTGCTTTTGTAGATGGCCAATTCATAGTTTTTTCTTCTGAAATTACGGCTTTGGCGCCGTCTACGATGGTCCTTTCGATGGCTCCATAGATGATATGTATTTGCCGGGCATCTTGGGTCGGGTATAATTGTAACAGGTATTCGACACGCCCGAAGTAACCACCTAGGTCGGCGGAATTGCCATCAAAATAGGGCAACTCTTTTACTTGACCAATTAATTGATTCAAATGAAGTTCCGATAATTGGATTGGGGTTGCCATTTTTGGTTTTGTCAAAGTTTCAATATTTCACTTTTTAATTTTTTCGTGGTATTGACCGAATTGGATTTTTTTATGTTTTATGTGTCTCTCAATATTTCACTTTAAATTATTTAATTTTTAGTGGTATTGACCGAATTGGATTTTTCACTGGTCTACGCACGACGATTCGCACATAAGTTCTTTGGCGGATTTCACTTGTGTGTTCGACGATTTATTTTCTTACTAGTCAGGATATACTAGTTGTATAGTACAATCCCTAAGACCAGTTTAAAACCGACGTTTTTAACTTTCACTTGAAATCCTACCGGCTGCGCCAATTAAATGTTTGCACTATAAGTTTTACATAAAAAAAAAAAACTTTATTTAATTTTTTATTTATCAACTAGTACAATGGTTATTTGGAAGAACACCGTCCTAACTGTTTTAAGACTCAAACTGAACTCCTTCTCTAACTCCTACTTCTTCTACGATCAAACCTCGGTTCTGAGCTTTGGAGCTTTCTAATGAGTGGCTTTAGTGTTTATTGAGTGACATTCATAATTGTACTTTGGACCGTTCTTTGTTCTCATCTTGTTTATGACTTCGGTCCCGAAATCTGAGTATCCTGAGTAGTGGGAAAGGGCCGATAGTCAGAACAGCGGCTCATTTAAATGGTTTAGTCTATTGGTCTGGAGTTTTTAATAACATGGAAATTTTCCATGGTTTGTTGACAATTAGGTTTCGATTTCTCTGAGGGTGTCTTAAAGTAATGTGTGGGTGTGTATGTATGCGTGGGTGTGTAGACATGTACATAGAGGTTTGTGGTGCTATGGATATGTCACTATATACTTTATAGGGTCGGAAACGCTTCCTTCTAGCTGTTACATACTTTTGCACGAATACAATATACCCTTTTACTCTACGAGTAACGGGTATAATTAAAGTGCAAGTGCAAGTGCAGGTCAAAGCACTCAAATTGCATAGTGCTTTTATTGTTGCCCGCGGCGTGTCGGTGTTGTTAGGATAAAATACACAGCAGCTCCTGCTTAAAGTGTCGTGCCGGTCGCGAAATACCCTGTTCGCTACAGAAGAACTGCTGCCAGAGGGATGCCCTGCGACTGTTCGATTTGCAAGATGAAAGTGGCAGCTGGATTGAGGAATTTGTGCAAAAATTGAAAGCTTGAGTTTATAAGAAAAACAATTTAATTGTTTATTGTCTTGTGCTGAAAAATTGCACCTCGCTTTCAATTCTTGGCACAGACGTATCGATATAGTAGAGCTAGTTGTGCATCCATTTATTTATAATAAATAAAATAAAAATTATATTAAAATTTATTATATACACAAAACATATACACATACACATTATATAACCTATTTGAACCGCCGTTGGATGCAACATTTAATTGTGTTATATTATTGCAATCACTGTTGCCCCCAATTTATTTATTGAAACTCGAAAATTAATAGTTGGTAAAATTATCCCAGCCACTATACATAACCAATACATAAGCCGTCATATACAAGCAGCTGCAGCGGTGAACTTTTTCGTTTTCCTTTTTTACTTTCCGTTGTCAGCCGTTAGCAACGTTGTAATTGTTGTTGGACTTTCGGTTTGGCGCGCTGACGATCAAAGTGACGCGCTGCTTTGCATTAGGACGAGTAAACTGATTTTGGCCGTCATTTGCAACCACTATTAATTTTGATACCTCGTGGCTAGATATTCAATTTAATATTTTTTTTCGTCGTTTTCGTTGTGGATAATTATTGAAATAATATGTTCGAACAAATTTAATAATTAAATTAAATTGTTATTTACTCTTTGTTTTGAAAATTTATTTAACATTTTGTCGTCGTTCTAATTGAACAATTATCCTGTTTAAAATTTATTTATTTTAGTAATTTATTATTCTTTGGATAAATAATTTATTTATATGTATGTATATGTCGGCGCACACTAAGAGTGTGTGGATGTTGGTATGAGTGTATGGGTATATTCTCGGGAATTTCATCAGAAGGCCTATTTCATCACTATTGGTAATATTGGATTAGCCTCTAATTGTGCTGTGTCATGTTGTCGCTTTAAGAAATTGCGTTTTAGCGGGGCGACAGCGTAGTGTCGCTGTCGCCGAGTGTGGTTCTGTGGTAAGCACAGAAGGAAGAAGGAACGATGCTGTTAGTTGCGTTTGGGACTTGTGGTGTGCGAAACCGAAACTCGCTGCGCTACTACGATGTCGGACGAGAATAACCCTGCTGCAACATCAGAAGTGGGATGTGGCCCTCTACCTACAACAATGGAGGGACAATGGCGTGCCATCTTAGAGTTGCAAAATGCAAAATTTGATCAATCTTGTGCGAGCTATTCAAACAACAGAACCTGATGCAGTGCGAAGTAAATCGGTGCAACTACCCAAATTCAACCCAGACAAGGCACCATCGCTTCATCGTGGTGTTCAACTGTGGAAATTATATTAAAAGAAAATACATTGAAGGGCAGTGCGTTGGTTGTGGCTTTAAGTGCAGCATTGGAGGGTAGCGCTTCGCAATGGCTGTCCCAAGTGTGCTATGCTGATATAACCTGGCTCGAGTTCAAGGAATTGTTCATACAACGCTTTGAAACTTTAGAAACACCAGCCGCCATGTTTCTACAAATGCTGACAAAACGACCGACCGCTGGCGAGTGTCTCGCATTGCACGCAAGCCGCATGGTTACAGAACTAACGACGAAATGGCACGAAATGGAAAAAGAAGAAATTGCTGTGTCCGTGACTCTCGCATTACTGGCAAGCTTTGATAACCGTGTACAGCGGTTGAGTTTCACTTCAAATGTTCGAACCAGAGCCGATCTACAGTCCGAATTAAAAGCGTTCACTTTTAATAAATGGAAAAGTGGCTTTGTGGAGCATCAATCTGAAATTTATCCAAAACGCCAAAAGCAATCTTCGTTAGAGTGTCATTTTTGTGGAAAATTAGGCCACAAAATGTTTGAGTGCAGACTCAAGAAACAACAACATCACCTTGCGAATGACAAAGAGCGACATGTCAGATACGATGAACATCGACGTGAAAAATCAATTGTAAATTGCTACAAGTGCGGAGACAGGGGACACATATCTACCCAATGTACAAATAAGGAAGCGGATAGGAACAAGGCGTTCAACCGGGAAAAACGAGTGGAGCAGTGCAGCGTTGCAGTACCTAAAGGAAAGCATGAACCACAGGGGACACATTTTTGAAGTCACCTTTGATTCCGGAGCGGAATGCTCACTGATGAAAGAAAAGTACTCAGTTTTCTGGTAAAAGATTCAATAATATTGTTATGTTAAAGGGCATAGGTAGTAATGGAATTTGTAGTACTGTACAAGTTTTAAGTAACGTTAAGATTGATGACCATTTTATTGAGATTTTGTTTTATGTAATAAGCGATGATCACATGCAAATCGATATCGTCATTGGGCGTGAAATACTTAAGCAGGGTTTTGATATTGTCATTTCATCAAACAAATTTACAATTTCGAGAGCCAAAATAATTAATTTGTGTACCGGTTCTGAGCCAGCCGATATTGATACTGAACTTGACGGAGAAAATAAAATAAAACTTAATTCATTGTTGGCAAAGTACTCAGATTGTTTTATAAAAGGCATTCCATATACTAAAGTTAGAGTTGGCGAAATGAAAATTATATTGATTGATCCAAGAAAAACAGTTCAAAGAAGGCCATACCGATTAAGTCCATGCGAGCGAGATTTAGTTCGAGAGAAAATTGAGGAGCTGTTGAGGTGTAATATAATAAGACCAAGCTGTTCACCTTATGCAAGCCCCACATTGTTGGTAAAAAAGAAAAATGGTTCGGATAAATACCCGCTCCCACTCATACAGGATCAAATAAATAGACTTGGAGGAGTTAATTATTTTACATGTTTAGATATGGCCAGTGGATACTACCAAATTCCTTTGCATGCGGATTCTATTGAGTACACAGCGTTTGTGACGCCAGATGGCCAGTATGAGTTTCTGTCTATGCCATTCGGGCTTAAAAACGCGCCTTCTGTTTTTCAACGCTTAGAAATGCAGGCGCTAGGAGATTTAGCGAAATCTTATGTTATCGTCTAAATGGATGATATCATGATAACTGCCACAACACAATGCGACGCGTTTGAAAGAATAGAGATTGTTTTAAATGTTCTGACAGAGGCTGGGTTTTCGTTCAACATTACAAAGTGTTCATTTCTGAAAACATCGGTTCAATATCTAGGCTACAGTGTTAGTGCTGGTGAAATTCGTCCAAACCCTCAGAAAATAGTAGCGTTAACTGCTCTTCTCCCTCCACAGTCTGTAACATCACTTAGACAATTTATTGGATTAGCATCGTATTTCCGGCAGTTTATAAAGGGCTTTTCACAGTTTATGAAACCGTTATATTAGGTTGTCAAAAAAGTCTTGCGGTATTTTCGCTAGTTGGCGCTGAAAGCGCGTAGTTCTTGTTTTATTCGTCGCATCAGGTCATATTATACCTTTTTGGAAAGCTCATTTCACGCGCTAACACGTGTTTGATTGATTGTCTTTTCTTTTAAGTCGTTCGTTAGTTATAGCGTCGCAATCATGGAGCAAAATAAAGAGAAAATACGGCATATTTTACAGTACTACTACGATAAAGGCAAAAATGCATCTCAAGCCGCCAATAAAATTTGTGCAGTTTATGGACCCGATACAGTTTCCATTTCCACCGCACAACGATGGTTTCAACGTTTTCGTTCTGGTGTAGAGGTAGTCGAAGATGCGCCACGCTCCGGAAGGCCTGTCGTCGAAAATTGCTATAAAATCGCTGAATTGGTCGAAAGAGACCGGCATAGTAGCAGCCGTAGCATCAGTCAAGAGCTGGGCATGAGTCATCAAACCGTTATTAACCATTTGAAGAAGCTTGCAGTCACTAAGAAGCTCGATGTATGGGTGCCACACGAATTGACGCGAAAAAACATCTTTGACCGTATCGACGCATGCGAATCGCTTCTAAATCGCAACAAAATCGACCCGTTTTTGAAGAGTATGGTGACTGGCGATGAAAAGTGGGTCACTTACGATAACGTAAGGCGCAAACGGTCGTGTTCGAAAAGCGGTGAAGCGGCCCAGACGGTGGCCAAGCCTGGATTGACGGCCAGGAAGGTTCTTCTGTGTGTTTGGTGGGATTGGCAGGGAATAATCCACTATGAGCTGCTCCCCTATGGCCAAACGCTCAATTCGGACCTGTACTGCCAACAACTGGACCGCTTGAAGACAGCACTCATGCAGAAGAGGCCATCTTTGATCAACAGAGGCCGAATTGTCTTCCACCAGGACAACGCCAGGCCACACACATCTTTAGTGACGCGCCAGAAGCTCCGGGAGCTCGGATTGGAGGTTCTTTTGCATCCACCGTATAGTCCGGATCTCGCACAAAGTGATTACCACCTGTTTCTGTCCATGGCGAACGCGCTTGGTAGTCTGAAGTTGGCCACAAGAGAGTCCTGTGAAAATTGGCTCTCCGAGTTTTTTGCCAATAGGGAAGCGAGCTTCTATGAGAGGGGCATTATGAAGTTGGCATCTCGTTGGGAACGCGTCATCGAACAAAACGGCGCATATTTGACTTGAATCGCATTATTGTAACCAATTTTATGAACAATTGAAAATTCAATAAAAATACCGCAAGACTTTTTTGACAACCTATTATTTCTTAACTTCAGACAAAAGTAAATTTATTTGGAAAGCAGAACATGAACAGATACGGAAACCAATTATTTCTATACTTACCGATGAACCAGTCCTTGTTATTTTTGACCCAAATTATCCCATTGAATTACATACAGATGCAAGTGGCAGTGGATACGGTGAAATTTTATTACACCAAATTAAGAACAAACCACAGGTAATAGAATATTATAGCAAAACTACTTCACCTGCAGAGTCCAGATATCACTCGTATGAGTTGGAAACTTTAGCGGTTGTAAACTCAATTAAACATTTTCGACATTATTTGCCGGGCAGGAACTTTACTGTTTATACCGACTGTAACTCATTGAAGGCGTCAAGAAATAAACAAGATTTGACCCCTAGAGCACAGCGTTGGTGGGCTTTCTTACAGTCATTTACATTCGATATTCAGTATAGAGAAGGGAAAAGAATGGCACATGTTGACTTTTTGTCGAGAAATCCTATCTCACCAGGGTCTACTTCTGCTTCAAAAGTAATTGACGAGAAGAGAGTTAACTTGGCCGAAATTTCAAGTAATTGGCTCATTGCTGAACAGCGTCGAGACTCAGACATAGCCGAAATCGTGACTAAATTAAAAGATTATTCTCTTGATGAAGATATAGCGAAAACATATGTAATAAGGTCAGAGGTTCTTCACCGAAAAATACAGAGGAATGGCAGAACCCGCTGTTTACCGGTGGTGCCCCGTGCTTTCAAATGGTCCGTTATAAACCAAGTTTATGAGTCGATAATGAATCTAGGTTTCGAAAAGACCCTGGGTAAAGTTTACAATTTTTACTGATTTGACAATATGTCAAAATACATCAAAAAATTGGTTGACTTGCAAAATGTCTAAATCAACCTAAGGAAAAATTCAGGCTGAACTGCATCCCATCCCAAAAGTAAACATTCCTTGGCACACAATCCATATCGACTTAACAGGAAAATTAAGCGGCAAGAGTGACTAGAAGGAGTATGTTATTGTTCAAGTTGACGCGTTTACCAAGTATGTCTATCTCAGTCACACCCTTAAATTGGACAGTGAGAGTTGCGTAAAGGCTGTCAAGACCGCTGTTTCGTTGTTTGGAGTACCAAACCGAATAATAGCTGACCAGGGAAGGTGTTTTACTGGATCAAAGTTTGGTGAATTTTGTTCAGATCACAAAATAAACTTGCCCTTGATTGCCACCGGCGCTAGTCGCGCTAATGGTCAAGTGGAACCAACAATGAGCACGTTGAAAAATATGTTTACGGCGGCTGAAACTGCAACACAGTCTTGGCAGGATGTGCTAGGAAAGGTGCAGCCGGCAATCAATTGTACAACTAATCGTGTGACGAAGGCAAGTCCTCTAGAAATGTTATTGGGAAAAGTAGCACGGCCATTCGGATTACTTCCACCTTGTGACATAGAAAATTATGTTGATTTGTCGAACTTGAGAGCACAAGCTGAAAAAAAAATATGTTAGTTACTGCAGTTTACGATAAAGAACGGTTTGATAAAAGTAAGGCAAAAGAACGTAGACACAATGTCGGAGATTTTGTATTACTTAAAAACGAGGAAAGACATCAAACCAAGCTGAGTCCAAAATTCAAGGGGCCTTTTCAAATAACACAGGTTCTAGAGGGTGACAGGTACATTTTAAAGTCCTTAACTAACAAACGAACTTACAAGTATGCCTACGAAGATTTAAGAATTTTACCAGATGGGAAAGTTCCCGAGGAGCTTAATGTGTGCCATGATTATAATAATGTTGAAAGCGAAAATGAAAATATTAATAATGACGAAGTTGCTGAAGAAAGCGAAGTGCGCCAATAAGGGTGGCAAAAAGATGTAGTACTGCTGGCCAAACGGAAATGACAGAGTACTTGGATCAGAAATGCAATTTAAAACAAGAAAAGAAAGTAATGAAATGATAAAAAGAAAGAGTATCGTGGCCTGAGTGGACGATAATGAGATACGAAATATTAATGTAAGCACAAGTGCAGATCATGGCGAGGTGGTGTATTAGATATGAGAATGGATAAATTGAGTTAAACAATTGGTTTAAAAACATGTTTGTTTCTCTGAGATTGAAACATAATCCTTGAAGACTTGATTTGTTAATGAAACCCAAACGGAATGATAATGTTTATGTTAAGATATATTTTAAGGAGGTCTGATATTATTTTGTGAAATTGGTCATTAATGAAAACATTTGTTTAAGTTGTAAGAAACAAAAGGTTGTTAAAAACAAAATATATAGAAATAAAAAGGGAGCAAAAGCGAAACTAAAAATAAATGTAAAAATTATACACGAGGTCGTGTTAGAGTCAGAATGGCCGTGTCGGCGCACACTAAGAGTGTGTTGATGTTGGCATGAGTGTATATTCTCGGGAATTTCATCAGAAGGCCTATTTCATCACTATTGGTAATATTGCATTAGCCTCTAATTGTGCTGTGTCATGTTGTCGCTTTAAGAAATTGCGTTTTAGCGGGGCGACAGCGTCGTGTCGCTGTCGCCGAGTGTGGTTCGGTGGTAAGCACAGATGGAAGAAGGAACGATGCAGGTGTGCGAATCCGAAACTCGCTGCGCTACTACGATGTCGGACGAGAATAATTTAGCTTGAGTAGTGAATAATAGTTTTATTTAGGATAATTGATACAGAGATTAAGTTTTACACATTCGTTGATGATAGTGGTGGGCAGAAGAAGGGAGGAGACAAGTTACATTATACGATGACTTTACTATCGATAGTTAGGTTTGTAGATCAATACGGTGCCAATTGCATTTCCAATACTTCCCCTCAATTGGTAGGGCGTTGATCGACTGGACGTATACCCAAGGCTGTCTTGCAGGTATTGTGTTTTGAAGCACCGAGACCTTTTGTCAATATGTCCGCTGGCATCTCGGTCGTTGGCATATAGCTTACTGAAATAGTTCCTTCTTCAACCAGCTCTCGGATGAAGTGGTGGCGGATGTCAACATGCTTGGTGCGTTTATGAAACACGGGGTTGCGTGTAAGTTGGCCAGCTCCTTGATTGTCATTGTAGATGATGGTCGTCTTCAGTTGGCCCAAAACTTCTTGTAGAAAGCTTCTAAGATGAACAGCTTCCTTTGAGGAGTCAGACAGAGCCATATACTCTGCTTCTGTGCTTGACAATGCAACCGTCCGTTGCTTTCGGCATTTCCAGGATATTGCTGCACCTCCGAACTTAAAAGCAAAACCTGAAAAAGATCTGCGATCATCAATGTTTGCGGCCCAATCAGCATCGGCGTAGCCTACAATGTCTTTGCCACTTCGTTTGTAAACCAGGCAATAGTTCTGAGTGCCTTTTAAGTAACGTAATACCCTTTTCGCAGCAATCCAATGTTGTTTTCCAAAGTTTGTATTGTATTGACCTAGCGCACTCACTGCAAATGCAATATCAGGGCGCGTTGATACTGCCAACCACATTAGGGCTCCTACTAAACTCTGATACGGCACTTTGGAAACATCTTCTTTCTCGTCTTCGGTTTTTGGACACATTTCAGTTGACAATTTCTCATTCGTGTTGATTGGTGTATTTACGGGCTTACAATTCTCCATATTGAACCGTTTGAGAATATCTGCGATATATTTTGGCTGACCCATGGTAAACTCTGTTTTATCTTTGTTTTGTTTAAACTCGATGCCCAAGCAATACGATAGCTTACCCAAATCTTTCATCTGGAACTTGTTGGACAATTCGCGCTTCAATTGTAAGAGCATTTGGGTGTTATTGGTCGCAATTATGAGGTCGTCTACATAAAGCGATACGATCAGGATTCCATTTTGTTAATTTTTCAAGTACACGCATTTGTCAGCGGCGAGGGGCTTAAGGTTTAGTTCTTTGAGTTTACTATCTAGCTTTTTGTACCACTGGCGTCCACTCTCCTTTAAGCCATATAGAGCCTTTTTTAGCTTACACACTTTTTCAGGTCCATACATTTCTTTTTCTTTAGCTGTCAAGATTTCTTGGAATTCAGGTGGGACGCTGATGTAAAGTTCTTCCTCAATATCTCCATTCAAATACGCGCTGTTAAAGTCGAATTGATGAAGATCCAGTCCGAGTTCCGCAGCTAAAGCTTTTACAATTCGAATCGAGCTCATTCTGGACACTGGGGAGAATGTCTCATCGTAGTCAATGCCTTTGCGTTGGGTGAATCCTTTAGCAACCAGGCGAGCTTTACGGCAATTTACCCTTCCGAAGTACCTTGTTCGAAGTACCCATTTCGTTTCGATAACCCTATGGTTCTTCTGCCGATCAACAACTTCCCAGGTATTGTTCATTTTCAATGACCTGTACTAGTTTATAAGCGCCTCCTTCCATTCGATGGCATTTGTACCTTTAAGAGCTGCGCTCGCAGTTAGTTCCTTTGGGTTCGTTGCAAGTGAAGTGGCTTCGTAGAACACATCTTCTGAGTCGGACTCAAACTGCTGATTGGGTGTGTCGATCTGGTCTGCAAGTATTTGATTGTAAATTAATCTGGGTCTTCCTGGTTTACCTGTTAACAGCTTCCTTGGTCTTCCACGGCCACGTTTTACTGGCTGTCTATCGTCTGGCTCATTGTCCTCTGACTCAGGATTTTCTGGTTGGATGCTTTCGTTGTCATCTTGGTCATTTTCTGGTTGATTGTCTGCTACCGGCTCAATGTTGACATCGATCTGAGGTTCAATGAACTCTTCGAACTTATACTCGTGCCCAAATAGATTTGTGAAAACGACGTCTCGGCTTTTAATTAATATTTGGTTTTTGACATCGTACAGTCTATAAGCTTTGGCATCGGTGCAGTATCCAACGAATACGCATTTCTTGGATTTTGGGCTGAACTTACTCTTCGATCGTTTGTCCAGTGAATATGCAATTTGACCAAAATTTTGAATATGCCTTACAATTGGGATGCGATTGTTCCACAGCTTAAAGGGCGTTTCTCCACATAGGCTTCTTGAAGGACATCTGTTTCTTATGTAGTTTGCTGTGTTTACTGCTTCAGCCCAGTAGCTCGCAGGAAGTGCAGCCTGCAACATCAGGCAACGAGCCATTTCAACAAGGGTCCGGTTCTTACGTTCGTCTGTACCATTTTGTTGAGGAGTATATTCTACGGAAAACTCGTGCTTTATTCTATGGGCTGCAAGATAACTTTTTATTATTAGTGTATTCTGTACCGTTATCTGACCTGATTGTTTTTATCTTCTTTCCAGTTCGCCGTTCAACATAGTTTTTGAATTCCTTAAATTTCTGGAACACTTCAGACTTTCTTTTAATAGTGTAGAGCTCGCACCATTTTGAGAAATCATCGATGAATGTCAGAAAGTAGCGGCTGCCGCCGTGGCTATTTACACGCATGGGACCGCATACGTCGCTGTGGATTAGTTCTAGTACGTCTCTTGCCCTTGAATTTGATACAGGGAACGGCTTCTGGGACTGCTTCCCCTTGATACATACTTCTCAAATTGGAAGAGTCTCCTTGAAGTTTACTTTGGCTCCTTGTACTTTACCTTTTCTTATTAGTTCTTTTAGGTCCGGCTCATTAAGATGGCCGAAACGTTCATGCCATTCTTTGATGCTGTTTTGCTTACCTGCAGCGATCTGGCTGCATTCGTGTTTTTCTTCTATCTGGTATAAGTCCAATTTGCGAGGAGCGGTGAACACTATTTCTCCTCCTGTAGCTCTAATTATTTCAGCTTTCTCCTTCTTGAAAACAATATTGAAGCCGTGATCACATATTTTTGAGACCGATAAGAGATTGGTCCTTAAATCTGGCACATAGAGTGTGTTCTTTAGGCTGGCGGTGAACTTGTTGTTTGGCGAGAACTGCACGGATCCATATCCTTTTATGTCTGTAGCCTCATCATTTGCCAGTTTGAGCTTCGGGCCTTCTGCAGGCTCAAGATTTACGAACATATTTTGTTGTGAGCACATGTGAGACGTTGCTCCAGAGTCTAGACACCAGTTACTGCAATCACTGCTTGTATGATAAGCTGCGTTGATGTACATGCTATCATTCTGGTTCTTTATTGGCTTCGACCTGCACTCAGCTGCACGGTGACCGACTTTTCCGCAGTTACAACATTTAAACTAAAACTTTTGATTAGTGCTTAATTCTTTCGGTTTGCTGTTATGATACTTCTTGTGTGCCAATAATGCTCCGGGCGTCGACTCGCTTTGATTTCTGTTTCTCGCCTCGTATTCGTCTAATAACTTTATTTTAAGTGCCTCCGTTGAGATTAAGTTTTCGCGATTCGAAACTGGTCATATTCCTCAGGGATACTGTACAGTAGCAAAATGGTTAACAGATCGTCAGTATTCATGAGATCAACTTCATTTATTTTGTCTACTAAATTGGAAAACATATCTATGTGGCTTCTCATGTCTCCGCCTGCATTCATTTTTAGTAAGATCAGGGATTTCAACAGTGCGGCTTTACGCGCTGGTCCCGTAGACTGGTAAGTGCTATGCTTCTTCCATACATCGTTTGAAGTTTCGCAGTTTTTTGTATGCCTTAGTTCCGATGTTGACATGGCCAAAATGAGATCGGACTTAGCCTTTGCATCTTCGTTTATCCACAGCGCGCTGTTTGCTTCGGGTTTTAAATGAGTCCCGTTTACATATTTCCACGAGTCGTTCTTGACTAACAAAGCCTGCATTTGTAGTTTCCAGGTGTCGAAATTATCTTTGCCCAAGGGCTCTATGCGTATTCTAGCAATACTCATTTTTCTTTATAATTTGCGTTTAGTTTTGCTACACAAGCAACTATTTCACGAAGCTACACAAGCATCGAACACGCTTCTTTTCTCGATCGCCAATTAGACGCCTTCAGTCTCGTCCCCAGAAGTCTCAAATTCTTGCACATGCATATGTATGTGTATGTGTATGTATGTGCGCGTCGGCAATTTCACCACAAATTGAAATTTGCCATTTAATCTCACTGGTTGTTCAATATCTTCTGCTAACTATTTTCTGGCGTAGTGGAAGGGTGCTGCGGCCCATAACCTGTTGTAATTTAGCTTGAGTAGTGAATAATAGTTTTATTTAGGATAATTGATACAGAGATTAAGTTTTACACATTCGTTGGTGTAAATGACTTTACTATCGATAGTTCGGTTTGTAGATCAATACGGTGCCAATTGCATTTCCAATAAACCCTCCTGCAACATATATATATATTTATTTCGTGGCTTATATAAAAATAAATTAAAATGATTCCAGATAAGCCAAAATCTCTTGAACCTCTTTGCGGATCTTAAAAATAAGCTCAAAAAACCAGTGATGAGCATCCGCCGATTAAATGATCGGATAGAAGCCGGCCAGATTGCGATTCAAGAAGTAGAACTAAATTGTCGGCTAGAGATTAAGGCAACTGAATTACAAGAACAGATCGAAGATTTAGATGATGGCGATGAGTTGGGAGAAGAGTTGGAAGGGCTTTCAATAATAACCAAGGCAAAAATAATGTCGCTTATCTCAGCCTTGAAGACGGCAAGCGAAACCAAAATAATTGGATCAGCTTCTGTAGCCCCAACTCGAGCTCGACTTCCGAAATCGGCATTGCCGAAATTCAGCGGCAAATATTCGGACTTTAAGAATTTCATTAGCCTTTTCGAAACTCTTGTTCATCAAGACGACAGCATTCCCGTTATTGAAAAATTCAATCACTTAATTTCTTGTCTTTCTGGTGAAGCTTTGGGAACTATAAAGGCCTATCAAGCCACCGAGAGCAATTATGAAAAGGCTATGATCAGCCTGAAAAAAGTGTATGATAACGAATGTTTAATTTTTATGAATAATATTTCAACATTGTTTAGTCTTCCGAAAATAACGCAATAGTCAGCGTCGTCCTTAAGAAATATTATCGACATCGTATCATCTATATACGGTTCTTTGCCATCGATAGGAGACGACACCAAGATTTCAAATGCAATGTTGATCTATCTTGTTTTGAACAGAGTTGACCCAGTGGTCCGATTTTGAAAAAATGTTAAGCCGCCGATACCAGCATTTATCCGCAGAAGAATCGACGAAACCAAAGCAAGATAAAGTTATGACGACAACAGTAAATGCCAGCAAAGTTTTAGCTATTGCAATGCAGTACACCATATCCTAGCCAACTGTGGTCCGCTTGGTCGCCTTTCGGTAATGCAAAGGTTCGGCTTTGTAAAATCTGCTTTCTTATGCATCAATTGTATGCGAAAGGGTCACACTGTTTCGAAATGCAAATTTAATAAATGTCGAGTTTGTGGCCGCTCGCATCACGTTTTACTGCATAGATATACAGTGTCCGAAAATAGTTTAGCGTTGCCACCACCCAAAGAGATTCTTTCTCCCTCTTTAAATCAAGATCAGCCTTCCACTGTCACATGTTATGCATGCGACATCATTGGACAGAGTGATTTTAGCCACGTCGATCGTAAGTGTAAGAACTAAAAACGGTGAATATATTTGGGCCGGAGCACTTCTTGACTCTGGGTCCCAAACGAATTTTATAACAGAGGACCTTGCTTACCGCTTACAGATCCGTAAAGAGGTGTCGTGTATAAACTTACTTGGTATTGGCGAGTCCAATTCTCAAGTTAAGAAAATGGTAGACACAATGGTGTATAGTAGTGAGTTCTCTTTCGATTTTTGGATTTTGAAATCAATATCAGGATATCATCCTGACCAGTCAGTCAATATCAATGACTGGAAAATTCCAAAGAACCTACCACTAGCAGACCCCTATTTCTACAAGCCACAAAGAATAGATATGTTAATAGGAGCAGAATCATTTTTCGAATTATTAGCTGTTGGACAAATTAGACAAGGTCCTGACTTTCCAACTCTGCAGAAAACCCTCTTCGGCTGGGTTGTATCGGGTAGATATAAGACATCTTCCCCTACAGAAGTTGTGAAAAGTTTCAGTAGTAGTGAAGAGGTTTTAGTGTATTGACAGCACACTACAAAAGTTTTGGTCACTGGAAGAAATGCCATCTCTAAAGAAAATTCTGTCACCTGAGCAAAAGTTATGTGAAGAACACTACCGGAAGACTACTCAGGTTTTGCCTCAGGTAGGTTTGAAATAAAACTGCCGTTCAAATAGGATCCAAATGAGTTAGGTTTTTGAAAGAAGGCTGTCTCGAGACCCTGAGATGAAGAAAAAGTACCCAGAATTTATGGAGGAGTACCTTTCCTTAGGTCATAAGTCTCTTACAGATAAACTTCCTTCTGCTCCACATTATGTTATACCACATCAATGTGTTCTGTGACCCCAAAGTACGTCAACCAAGCTATGTGTCGTTTTCGATGCGTCTTGTAAATCGTCAACTCAGAAGTCTCTAAATGACATTTTGATGGTTGGTCCGACAATCCAAGATGAGTTGTACTCAACGTTACTGCGCTTCCGGCTGCATAGGTTCGCCCTGACCGCCGATGTAAAGAAAATGTATCGCCAAGTGATGGTGAATGAAGCAGATAGGCAGTTTCAACTTATAGTGTGGAGAAGAGACCCCTCTGAGTCTTTGAGATTATACAAGCTCAACACCGTAACATATGGTACTGGACCAGCCCCGTTTTTGGCTATTCGGTGTTTAAAAAGGTTAAGTGAGTCTGCCAAAGTTTCTTTTCCTAGAGCTGCTAAGGTTATTGGATCCGACTTTTATGTCGATGATATGTTGACTAGTGCTGCATGCGTAGAGGATTTAAAGACTATTAAGTCTGAAGTATCTCAGGTTCCTCAAACTGCAGGTTTTGAATTGACAAAGTGGTTTTCAAACTCACCTGAAGTTACCGCATCTGAGAACACAGTTAAATCCATACCCATCTCGGAATCAGAGTTAACTAATGCGTTAGGAATAATATAACGAAGATGCCTTCGACAAAACGGAACATACTATCGGTGACATCGAAGCTGTTTGACCCCCTCGGCTTATTAAGTCGAAGAAGCTACATGGCGGCATGTTCCAACGAAACAAAACCCAGCAGATATTGTATCAAGAGGTTGTGACGTCGACGAAATTATACAGTCAATATGGTTTACTGGACCTGCGTTTTTAAAAGAGGAAGATGCAAACTGGCCCCAGAATGCACACTTTGACCTAGATGTCAATCGAGGAAGACTGCAGTCGGACTGATCGCTGCTGTAAGAAATTTGGATTTGGTAGATGTAATCGAAGTATTTTCGTCACACCTTAAACTGCTTCGGGTATTCGTTTATATGTTCCGCTTCATAAGAAAATGCAAAGACAAAAGTATGGTATTTGAAAAAACTTTGTCGCTGACTGAATACAATTAAGCTTTTCTAAAAATTGTCGAGATATTACAGAAGCACGAGTATCATGAAGAAAGGGTAAAAATTCGTAAAGGATCCAGAGTGGGCCCAAGTCTTCAGCGATTGAATCCATTCATCCATGAAGACAAGGGGACTTGGTGTCACTTTTCTTTGTTGCGAGTTAAGGGGCCAAGTTTTCATTGTTGTTAACAAAACGCTCCCAATTTGTGCAGAGCTATGTTCGGCATCTGCACCATTCCAATTTTCATGTTGGTCCACGAACCCTTGTGAGTCTCCTTTGGATCGTAAGCGCTCAGGAGGTCTGCAGTCAGATAGTTCGATTATGCATACGCTGCTTTAAGTGTAATCCTCGACTAATGACACAAATTATGGGAAATTTACCCGCAGATCGTCTCCGTGCTCTCCGCCCATTAGCTATATGTGGCGTTGATTTTTGTGGCCCTGTCTATACCACATTGAAAATTCGTGGTAGGCCTCCGTATAAGTGTCTTCATTGCGCTCTTCGTTTGTTTTGCGTCCAAAGCGGTTCATCTAGAAGTTGTATCAGATTTAATTACAGATTCCTTTTTATTGGCTTTTCAAAGGTTCGTTGGGCGCCGAGGATGTCCCCAAGTCGTCCATTGCGACAACGGGACAACCTTCGTCGGAGCGAGTCGCCACTTCCGGGCCCTTCGAGAGAGGATAGAGGACGAAGCCGACGCGAATTCGCATCAAAAAGCGGATGCGAATTTGTGTTCACACCACCGCGGGCTCCGCACATGGGCGGACTATGGGAGGCAGGTGTTAAAACTACCAAGAGCCTACTCCTACGGGCGGTGGGCAGCGCGCTCCTAAGCGCAGAAGAGCTGGGGACAGTCCTCGTGGGAATCGAGGCAGTGATGAACTCACGGCCGCTCGGAGCAATCAGCAACGACCCAAGCGACGGAGAGGCGCTGACTCCCGGGCACCTACTGACAGGCGGGCCACTATTCGCCACATCAGCACTCCGGACCCCGGACCAGGAGGGTCTCAACTGCTTGCGGCGATGGCGGCTTGTCTCGTCAGTCAGGCAAATGTTCTGGCGGCGATGGTCCCGGAAATATGTCCTGGGCCTACAAATTCGGGGCAAGTGGCACCAAGTGGCAGACCAAAATCAGCAAGGGAGATCTCGTCCTCGTAGCCGAGGACAACCTGCCGCCCCAACAATGGCTCCTCGGCAGAATAGTCGCCAGGCACGCAGGGGAGGACGGCATGGTCAGGGTCGTCGACGTCCGGACTAGTGGAGGAGGCCTTTTTCGGCGGGCCATTCATAAGTTGGCGCCGCTTCCGTTATGTTGAAGCCCGATGGATGTTCAACGGGGCCGGTGTTGGCTCAAATGTGAATTTTTTATGGAATTGTTAAAAAATTTGATGTTTAGTGTAAGTTAGTTTAGGGCGAAGGCGGGAGCACAATAAAGTTCTCTCTCGCTCTCGGCGAAGTCGCCACGTCTTCGCCAACCTTCGTTAAGTTAGGCTCTAAGTACTTTGTCGAATATAGAATAGACATTCGTTAAATTGAATTGAGCCGTCGACACCTTTTTTCGTTTTCGTTCGCTTTTTTCGCAATTAATAATTTTAGCCACCGCAGTTTTTTTCGGTTTGAATAAATTAGAAAACTATCTGATTTTTCAATACCTGCGTCGATGTACGATGCCCGATACATACAAAACTAATCTCAACTTGGTTGTAGTACTTTGTGCCCGTAGTATACATGTTGACAATTTCCTTTCTTGCAACTTCGTATGATGAGCCAAGAGAATTTGGCTCAGATTTGAACGGCAAACGAACCGAAAATTATTAAAAAGAGTTGTTCACAAAGTTGGTGCTCAGGATGGACTTTAGCCTTGGGCGACAAATCCTTCACAGACCAAAATTTCTGCAGGGTTGTGTCAATTGACTCCAACGCTTCCTCCTGGCAGCTGAGATGTACCATTTTGTCAGCCATTTTTTATCTTAAGAGGCACATCTCCCAGACACTATCCACCCGAGAACTGTTTTTTGTAGGATGGGAAGCTCAGGCCCCTGTTTTATCTGGCCAACAGAAAAAAGTTCAAAGCACGTATCTGCACTGATAAACATGTCTAGCTGGTATTCACTACTTGATCCATATGATAGCCAGAAAATCGGACGACGACTGGCTATTCCCTCCTTGCGACTTCACAACCGTGTGTATTTTTTTTTTGTAGCTTGGGCATAATTCCCACCTACGTCCTCTCTTAAAATTTTAAGTTTTTGAGCGAGCTCATCGGACACAAATTTTAATTTTTTAATTAACCTTGAGTCGAGCAACGCTCGAGCCAATACAAATTCGCGACTTTTTGTTTGAACGCTCACAATATCATGTTGCAATAAGAAAGGAAAGCTAACTTCGGGCGGAGCCGAAGTTGATATACCCTTGCAGAATACTCTGTAAATTATATTCTCCAAAATTATTCATATTCTTAATACTCATAAAAAATCCCATCTTCCTAACTTTAAAAACACCAAAGTTATGGCATTTCCAATCGTTCAGTTATATGGCAGCTATAAGATATAGTCGGCCGATCCTTATGAAGTTTGGTAGGTCAGATTGATTGGCCAAAAATAAAACCCATAGAAAATCCCAACTTCTTAACTTTACAAACACCAAAGTACTGGCATTTCCGATCAATCAGTTATATGGCAGCTATAGGATATAGTCGGCCGATCCTTATGAAATTTGGTAGGTCGGATTGATTGGCCAAATATAAAACCCATAGAAAATCCCAACTTCCTAACTTTACAAACACCAAAGTAATGGCATTTCCGATCAATCAGTTATATGGCAGCTATCGGATATAGTCGGCCGATCCTTATGAAATTTGGTAGGTCGGATTGATTGGCCAAATATAAAACCCATAGAAAATCCCAACTTTACAAACACCAAAGTAATGGCATTTCCGATCAATCAGTTATATGGCAGCTATCGGATATAGTCGGCCGATCCTTATGAAATTTGGTAGGTCGGATTGATTGGCCAAATATAAAACCCATAGAAAATCCCAACTTCCTAACTTTACAAACACCAAAGTAATGGCATTTCCGATCAATCAGTTATATGGCAGCTATAGGATATAGTAGGCCGATCCCGGCCGTTCCAACATATATACTGCGTGCAAAGGAAAGAAGGGTGTGTGCAAAGTTTCAACTCGATAGCTTTAAAACTGAGAGACTAGTTTGCGTAGAAACAGACAGACGGACAGACGGACATGGCTATATCAACTCAGGAGGTGATCCTGATCAATATATATACTTTATAGGGTCGGAGATGTCTCCTTCACTGCGTTGCACACTTTTGACCAAAATTATAATACCCTCTGCAAGGGTATAAAAATGACTCTATCCGATGCAGTCCCATGCAAAACATGCGAAGCGGATGGAATCTCCTGTATGAGCGTGGGCTGAGAAAGGGGTGGCAACGCGAGAGGAATATATATGCAGCAACGTATAGTGTCAGGAACTGCACGCTCTGCATCTCTTCGATTTGCATTTTGTGACAGTGTGTCCCTTTCGAAGGCAGTTAATGCACAAGGGTGCTCCTTTAGCGAAATCGAATCTTTGCTGAACTGTTAGAGCTCCAATGGAAGCGCAGTTTCCAATTTGATGTTCAGCTGAGTTGCAATACACGCATTGTACCGGGTCGTTCGACAAACGAAAAACTCCTATTTCCATTTTTCTTAGGATTAGATTGGACTTGCTTAACAATTTTGGGCTTGTATGCTTCTTCCGCTACCATGTGTTGGTAACGCCTGTTTAATGTAGTCTCACATTTGCTCCAAAGAGGAAGCGAAGTATAGTCTAATTGTTCTTCCCATTTCCTTTTAGTTCCAAAATCAACCTTGCTCATTACCAGATGTATTAAAATAGCATTAGTAACGCGTCTAGCATCCCCAATAGACAGCACGGAGTCATAAATTAATATGACTGTGTCAATGAGGGTTCTCAAGGCTGTAGCTGACGACTGGGTTATTTTTTGCAAAAAAGTTAAAAAGTGCGATATCGTACACCCGCTTCAGGCTAGCAAGGGCTTTGGGATAATTTTCCGCAGTGACTTCGAATGCCCTAACTGTCTCCAGCTAAACACGAAATTAAATGATTCAATTTCTCAATATCGTGTAGCGTATCATCTTTGTGAACAATAGTTTCAAAAAGGCTTATACAATTTTTAAATTCGTAGTGCTTTCCGCAAAGTGGCGATACGTTTGGTTTATACTTTTTATGCAAATATCTCGTTTTTGTTTAAGCTCTTTAATATCCTTAGTTGCCATTGCGTTTATTTATTTATGTTTTTTCCTACGACCCATTTACCCGCCCAACCAAGCGAGGCGCGCAGCCGTGTATCGTTCGGCTCGATTCGCGAGAAGATAGACGCGAGATAAGAAAAAAAAAGTCTGGGGAAAAGAGTAAAAGTAAGATCAATTTTGTGGCAATGAAGCTAGTATTAATGGTTTTAGTCAGAACATATAGTTAGATCTACAAACATTTAATATTAAGGGAATATAATTTCTAGTTAATCTACTTGGTACAGAAAAGTTTAGCCGACTTACCAATTTGGGGCTGTCAATATCACCATGTATAAGGTTATAAATTTATTTTTGGAATCGAAGAGGTATTAATTATATATTTTTATTTTTTTATTAATACTATGTATTTGTTTAATAATATATAAAACGACTAACGAGTAATATGCCGAACGCACACAGTGTAGGGGAGCTAAGTGCCGAGAGAAGTACAAAAAACATCTTGATTAGCGTTTTTAGATTTTTATATAAACCCTACGACAGTACTATTCCGAACGCACGCCGGAGCACACATCAACGCTTAAGAGTGCCGAAAACCAACGAAGAAGCGTTGAAGCAAACCAACTATTGCACTGCTGCCGAGGTCGAGAACGAAAACGACAAAGATAACTCGAAATCGCGGCAGTGGTGTCGGTGTGCGTGTGTATGTGAACGCGGCTAGCGGCTTAACTCCTAGGCAAATGCAAATGCAAACGGAGAATGATGCACTGACCGATAAGGAAGGGCAACGAGTATATAAGCCTGAAGTTCAGCATCGGCTCGGGAAAATAATGAAAAGCGCGGGAAAAATTATGAAAAGCGCGGGAAAAACTATGAAGAGCGCGGGAAAATTCTGATACACAGTTTTTTGCCGAGATTTTCTCAAATTGAAAATTTCAAAATTGGCACTTTTTCCATCTATTTTAGTAATACCCTAAATTGGTGCTCACTACGACGAAAATGGGGGAATTAAGTTCGCACTGGTTGGGTCGACCAGGAAATTTTTTTTTTGTGATTTAATGTCCAAAGCGATTCACTTATGTATAATTTAAAATATTTATGTATGTATGAAATAATTATAATTGTTGGTACATGCAATTTTAACTTTATTTAAGCGAAATATCGACGACGAAAGGGAGTGCGGTCAAGATCAGATCAATTGAACACTGGCTTTTTAATTTCATTGTACATCTCATAGACCAATGCTTAGCTGAAGGGGCGAGAGACGGTGCGAATTCGCAAGACCGAAGCTTTATTGGAGCCCGCTCTCGCCATACAACTAGAAAAAATATTTAAATTAACGCGCCAAGGGCGCAAACATCACTATTGATTTAAGTATATTTTAAGATATTTTCAGATTCAAGAATGAATATTCTTAATTTAAGTTCGTTCAGAACAATTATACTTAAATTTAGAGACTCGATATTTTCTGATTTATATTTATATCCTTGCAAAGGGTAATATAATTTTAATATTTAAAGGCCATATATTCTTGATCGGCATCACCAGCATCAAGCCATGACTGTCCTTAAGTCTGCAAGTCCGTTTCTGCGCAGTTTTTCAGTTCTATATGACAGTATTTTTGAAGGTATTTTTGCATCGCAGCAATAAATCGAAACAATTTTTCAATATACAAATATTCTTCGATAAGTTATGGTTTTTTACAAATGTTGAATTACGAATTTAATTTTATAATATTCGGACGACTATATCATATAACTGATATAGGAACGATTGTAGAATGTATCGGAAAATCTATCTGGCTTCATTGTTTTAAGGTAATTACACATAATACTCGACTTACAAAAATTATGTTTTTATAATAGTTGCAGATCCATTTGCCGTTTTCAACAGAACTACATAATCACTGATAACGGTATTTATTTGAGATTTCAACACATAATGTATATAAACTATAAAGCAGAAAATTCAATTAAATAGCTTCATTAAATAGGATATTGAACTCAATGGAGTAGCCGCGTGAGTTTAATCCTTTCAATCTTATTGTAAATAATTATGTTACATTTCTTCATGCTTTAATTTGCTTTTCGCACAACGTGCTCTTTGCCGAAATTATAGTAAGCTCTGTAAAATCTTATTGTACTTAAAAACTTGCTAACTTACCTTTGGTTCAAGTTTTAAAGCTTCTTACTGTAACAAATAATATTTATGCTAATTTGGGCATAACCGTTCAGCTAATTGTCATACCACATATTTTTGTAAAAGGAATATTTTGATGTATTGAGTTAAGGCATTCGTATCTTAGCTATCTTTTTCACATAAACTTAAAAGGGAAGTATATTTGCCATTCATTACATTTGCTGGTTTTCACGTTCCCAATAGCATCACTTTATTTTTTATTGTAATTAATAACAACTTTACTTGTTTTCCTTTACGTATAACTTTTTTGTTTTAATTTTGTGAATGAAATTGAAAATAGATAAAACAGAATTCGCGTATTCATATTTTTTGTAAAATTTAACTACTTTAATTCAGCGTACTTCATAGTAAACACGTAATCGTAAACAATTTCATTATTGAATGCATATAATGAATTTTTTTTATGAGCAGTCTATTCGTAACTAAAAGAGCTTAGTGTTCGGGGACAACTAAACATTTGGTATTCAGAGGCACGTTCTCTTGTGTGTATGTGTAGATTCAAAAAACTAAATAAAGAAAGATGAAGTTTTAATTTTTCACTGAATCAAAGTTAATTAACTATTGCTTATGATCATAAATAATCATTTTTAAATTTAACAAATTTTTATACTAATTATACGGCAACTGTTTGATAAGGGATTGCACTTTTCTCTTATTTTAAGAGTATTATTTCAGACGCTCTTTTTGTAATGGGGTGGATTTTATTTTTACATGTGCGTGTGTATACAAAAATACACAATCACGAAATTTTCGTAAGTTACCAATTCAAAGTATTAAATCTTGTTTAATTTTATGTTATGGCAAACAAATTAAGATTTATTTGAATAATATTGATTAAAATAAATCAATTGAAAGCCTTTATGCTTTTTGATTAAAATATTTATTTAGTTCATATACATAGATACGAATCGTAGAGTGATTATGATGCTGTACGCATGGAAAAAAGTAGAATAATACCAGATTAATATTGTTGTTCTCAATTTTTACCTGTTTCTAAATCAAAACCTTACGAAAAAATCTTTTTCATATCAATAAAATATACCAATATAGAAAATGCAAATTTTTTAAACATTTTTATAGTGATGGTATGATTACACGAAACATTTTTATGATTTGTGTGTTATATATCAGGTAAAAATATTTTCGAAAATAAGAGAGTGGCTGCAAATCATTATTTGTTTGCATTTATTTTTTATACTATGGTCCTCCTTTAAAAGACATTATCAATCTGGTTCAAATTTTTTTTCTCTGTTAAGGGGGGGGTATAGTATTAAAATTTTTTTTTTTCCATTTCTTTTTTATTTTTTTTTCCGTTTTATATTTGATTTTCGAGTGTACAAAACTTTAAAACGCTCTACTGAAAATTTAGCATTTTTAAAGTCGGTGTACACGATCCTGCAAAATCAATCGGTCGGATCGTTTTGAGATTTTGCATAGTATTTATTTTAGTTCCTCAGGTAACGATGTCGAGTTTTTTTTTATTTTCTTTTTATATTTATTATTTTTAGAGCAACAAATATCTCGACTTTTTGGTCGAAAATTGGGGTTTTTGACTTTCAAGTGCCTTAAAAAATCGAAAAAAATTAAAAACTCGACAGCGATACCTGAGGAATCTTACCCTTTAACTAATGCAATTTGATTTTTTTATTTTAGATGATTCTGTGACCAGTTATCGTGTACACCGCAAAACGTGTTTCCTTCGAGGCGCCGCCGGAGATTGCCTGTATCTCACTCAATTTTTAATATTTTTGGATGAAAAAATTCACACATTTTGTTTAAATGTTGCCCTATCACATGCAAAAACTTGCAAAAAATTGAGCTGAGACTATCCGTATCGCCAACAAAAATTCCTAAAAAATTAGAGATTTTGCACCGAATTAACTATAGCCCCCCTTAATCAAACTAATTATTATTGTAAGTGTGTGTATGGTTCTTATTGGCTGGTTAGCAGGATCGTACAGCACACATCATAAATCTATATATGTATATAAAAGAAAGTCGTGTTAGTTACTGAAAATTGGCAGGGAGGTAGTTTAGATTCAGGAGAAGGACATAGGATACTTTTTATCCCGCTCGACAGCATTCCCGTGTGACTTGACATGTAACGTCAGTCACTATAAAACGTGGCATAACAAAAAAGAATCAGACTTGGAATGGTTTATATTTTCTAGATGCCCCCGGTGGAACTGGAAAGTCATTAGTTTTAGCAACTGTTCGGGCGAGATCTAACATAGCGGTTGCAGTTGCTTCTTCTGGAATAGCAGCCAACTTAATAGTTAATAGTTACCGTTAAACCTTCAAACTATTGAAGAACCAACGTGTAATATTGCAAAACACTCAGCAATGGCCAAAGTTTTAGCGGTATCGAAAATAATCATCTGGGACGAATGCACAATGGCGTATAAACGTGCATTAAAGCACTTAACCGAACATTAAAAGATTTACGCAATGACTCGAGATGTTTTGGAGGAGGAATGCTCTTACTTTCCGCCAAATACTGCCAGTAATTCCAAGATCTACGGCTGCCGACGAATTAAACGCTTGCCTCAAATCGTCAAATCTATGGCTCCATGTCAAGAAACTGCAACTGACAACAAACATGAGAGTTACATTGCTTAATGATACATCTGCTGAAGATTTCTCGGAGCAATTGCTGACTATCGGTAATGGTCAAGTACCTGTCGATGAATCGAGCGGATTAATATCATATCAAAACAATTTCTGTAATTTTGTCTCATCAAAAGACGAACTTATCAACAATGTATTTCCAGAAATTATTTCTAACTACAAAAATAATGAATGGTTGAGTGAGAGAGCAATTTTAGCGCCTAAGAATAAGCATAAACTACATAATTAAAAATAAGATCATTGAAACAATGCATTTATTTAAATCTATTGACTGCGTCACAAATGAAGATCCAATTGATTTTTTAAACTCTTTGGACGTGCCTGGCTTACCACCGCACAATTTACGCCTAAAGGTTGGCTCCGTAGTAATCATGCTTCGAAACATAAACCAACCAAAACTGTGCAACGGTACGCGTTTGGTGGTTAGAAAATTGATGAACAATGTTATTTACGCTACGATAATGATAGGAAAATTCAAAGGTGAGGAAGTTCTCATTCCGAGGATACCGATGATCCCAACCGATATGCCGTTTGAATTTAAAAGACTTCAATTTCCAATACGTCTTGCATTTGCCTTGACCATCAACTAATCACAAGGCCAATCCTTAAAAATTTGTGGTTTAAATCTAGAACATTCATGTTTTTCCCATGGTCAATTATATGTGGCATGTTCACGGGTCGGAAGACCATCTGCGCTGTTTGTTTTTGCGCCTGATAATAAAACAAAAAATGTCGTGTATCACAAGAGCAACCTATGTACTAAAATACAGAAATAATTATGAATATATATATATATATATATATATACGTATTTAATTTTTTTTGTATTTTTTCCAATAAAAAAAATCTGCTTATTTATTGACAATAAGATGGAACAAAGTTCGCCGGGTCAGCTAGTATTTTTATAAAATGAAACTATTTTTTGGCAGGTTAAGTTATTAGTTCTGTTGAACGAACCTAATTGTCGATCTTGAAAAAGATATTTTGGTTCATAATATTAACATTCTTTATTTCATTATTTTAGAGCTAGGTCAAATGTTTTGATTTCTATTATTATGGGATTCAGAGAAAAATATTTTTGGGCGTTGGGACTCATACGATAATAATCAAATAAGTGCCGTGTGCAAAAGGAGTCAGAAGGAAACTACAAAACTTGATAGAGTGACAGTGTGCAAAAGAGAAATACCCGTACGGCGCTGGACCCTGAACACAACGATAAAAACTTCAAATTTGGACCCGTGGAGGCTTAAAACGGGCTCAGCATACATGCATTAGCTCTTATTCTGTCACGGTGCGCCTACGCGCAAATTATTGGATGTATTTGTATGTAATTTATACTGCTTTTATATATAATGTCTGTCAAGTTTGTAATATTTTTGAACTTTTGAAAAAAAATTAAACAACGAAGGAAGCAAACTTCTTCGTATATATATGCATAATGACAATACTTACAAGCGAAAGTAGTTATCTACACGTATTTCACAATGTCCAAAGACTCTATTGCAGCTACTGCAAGATCGGAACAAACATGTCGTACGATAGCGAAATAACAAAATTAGAAAAGATTGAAAACAAAAAAAAATTGTTTACGCTTTTTTTGCGCTTTTTTCTGATTATTTTCAGCTTTTCATACCCTTGCATAGGGTATTATAATTTTGGTCAAAAGTATGCTACGCTGTGAAGGAGACATCTCCGAACCTATAAAGTGTATATATTCTTGATCAGGCATCGCGTCCTGAGTTGATATAAGCATGTCCGTCTGTCTGTTTACTAGAGTTGTTAGAAGAGTTTCGCGGTCGGACACTCGAATGATATTTCTATTTTTTCTTTGAAAAGAATAAAAGTTATCGTAGATGGGAAATCTGATTCTTCGATGCTTATCTGATTACATAAACAATTAACAGTGTCTATAGAATCTGTGGTGTAAGATAGAAAATCTTCGCTATGAATGGTAGTGATTTCAGATTCGGAGTTGTCTCGTAAAGAAATCGCATTCTGTCGTCAGAGCGCATCAACGATAATATTTTGTATGCCTGGTTTGTAGAAATAACAAATATCCAGCGTTTTATTAAGACATTCGTATTTTTTCGGATACTGCATACGTAAAAGGGCGAGAGACGGGGCGAAAAACTAGAAAAAAATTTAAATTAACGCGCCAAGTTCGCAAACACCGCCCCCTTTGAAGGGACGACGTCCTTGAGCCCAACACAGGCAAGGGGGCCAGCTGATGGATATCTCGCTGGTATACTCCTTCCTGCGTCCAAACGTCCGCCACCCAAACCTTCGTATCGGCGCTGGCGTGGATGGCTTCCCCTCTCCCGATCCTCCACTGCTGGGGTGGAAGGTTGTCCTCGGCGACGATGACCACTTTTTCCACCTCGAGGTTTGGCTCCTCCTTGTGCCACTTTGTCCTCTGCAGCAGGCTGGAGATGTACCTCCGGGACCATCGCTGCCAAAACCTGTGCTTAAGCGACAAGACACCCCACTATCGACAAGACACCCCCTGACCAGCAGGTTGATTTAGACCGGGAGTGCTTCCGACGGTGGGGTCAACAGGCGGCCGCCGATGAGCAGATGTCCGGGGGTCTGGGCTTCGCTGTCGTTTCGGTCGTTGCTGAGGGTTCCTAGGGGTCTGGAGTTCAGCACGGCTATAGTCGGCCGATCCCGGCCGTTCCGACATATATACTGCGTGCAAAGGAAAGAAGGTTGTGTGCAAAGTTTCAACTCGATAGCTTTAAAACTGAGAGACTAGTTTGCGTAGAAACAGACAGACGGACAGACGGACATGGCTATATTAACTCAGGAGGTGATCCTGATCAAGAATATATATACTTTATAGGGTCGGAGATGTCTCCTTCACAGCGTTGCACACTTTTGACCAAAATTATAATACCCTCTGCAAGGGTATAAAAATGACTCTATCCGATGCAGTCCCATGCAAAACATGCGAAGCGGATGGAATCTCCTGTATGAGCGTGGGCTGAGAAAGGGGTGGCAACGCGAGAGGAATATATATGCAGCAACGTATAGTGTCAGGAACTGCACGCTCTGCATCTCTTCGATTTGCATTTTGTGACAGTGTGTCCCTTTCGAAGGCAGTTAATGCACAAGGGTGCTCCTTTAGCGAAATCGAATCTTTGCTGAACTGTTAGAGCTCCAATGGAAGCGCAGTTTCCAATTTGATGTTCAGCTGAGTTGCAATACACGCATTGTACCGGGTCGTTCGACAAACGAAAAACTCCTATTTCCATTTTTCTTAGGATTAGATTGGACTTGCTTAACAATTTTGGGCTTGTATGCTTCTTCCGCTACCATGTGTTGGTAACGCCTGTTTAATGTAGTCTCACATTTGCTCCAAAGAGGAAGCCAAGTATAGTCTAATTGTTCTTCCCATTTTCTTTTAGTTCCAAAATCAACCTTGCTCATTACCAGATGTATTAAAATAGCATTAGTAACGCGTCTATCATCCCCAATAGACAGCACGGAGTAATAAATTAATATGACTGTGTCAATGAGGGTTCTCAAGGCTGTAGCTGACGACTGGGTTATTTTTTGCAAAAAAGTTAAAAAGTGTCGATATCGTACACCCGCTTCAGGCTAGCAAGGGCTTTGGGATAATTTTCCGCAGTGACTTCGAATGCCCTAACTGTCTCCAGGTTGAGTGGTTGAGTGAGAGAGCAATTTTAGCGCCTAAGAATAAGCATAAACTACATAATTAAAAATAAGATCATTGAAACAATGCATTTATTTAAATCTATTGACTGCGTCACAAATGAAGATCCAATTGATTTTTTAAACGCTTTGGACGTGCCTGGCTTACCACCGCACAATTTACGCCTAAAGGTTGGCTCCGTAGTAATCATGCTTCGAAACATAAACCAACCAAAACTGTGCAACGGTACGCGTTTGGTGGTTAGAAAATTGATGAACAATGTAATTTACGCTACGATAATGATAGGAAAATTCAAAGGTGAGGAAGTTCTCATTCCGAGGATACCGATGATCCCAACCGATATGCCGTTTGAATTTAAAAGACTTCAATTTCCAATACGTCTTGCATTTGCCTTGACCATCAACTAATCACAAGGCCAATCCTTAAAAGTTTGTGGTTTAAATCTAGAACATTCATGTTTTTCCCATGGTCAATTATACATGGCATGTTCACGGGTCGGAAGACCATCTGCGCTGTTTGTTTTTGCGCCTGATAATAAAACAAAAAATGTCGTGTATCACAAGAGCAACCTATGTACTAAAATACAGAAATAATTATGAATGATTAATATACGTATTTAATTTTTTTTGTATTTTTTCCAATAAAAAAAATCTGCTTATTTATTGACAATAAGATGGAACAAAGTTCGCCGGGTTAGCTAGTATTTTTATAAAATGAAACTATTTTTTGGCAGGTTAAGTTATTAGTTCTGTTGAACGAACCTAATTGTCGATCTTGAAAAAGATATTTTGGTTCATAATATTAACATTCTTTATTTCATTATTTTAGAGCTAGGTCAAATGTTTTTATTTCTATTATTATGGGATTCAGAGAAAAATATTTTTGGGCGTTGGGACTCATACGATAATAATCAAATAAGTGCCGTGTGCAAAAGGAGTCAGAAGGAAACTACAAAACTTGATAGAGTGACAGTGTGCAAAAGAGAAATACCCGTACGGCGCTGGACCCTGAACACAACGATAAAAACTTCAAATTTGGACCCGTGGAGGCTTAAAACGGGCTCAGCATACATGCATTAGCTCTTATTCTGTCACGGTGCGCCTACGCGCAAATTATTGGATGTATTTGTATGTAATTTATACTGCTTTTATATATAATGTCTGTCAAGTTTGTAATATTTTTGAACTTTTGAAAAAAAAAATTAAACAACGAAGGAAGCAAACTTCTTCGTATATATATGCATAATGACAATACTTATAAGCGAAAGTAGTTATCTACACGTATTTCACAATGTCCAAAGAGTCTATTGCAGCTACTGCAAGATCGGAACAAACATGTCGTACGATAGCGAAATAACAAAATTAAAAAAGATTGAAAACAAAAAAAAATTGTTTACGCTATTTTTGCGCTTTTTTCTGATTATTTTCAGCTTTTCATACCCTTGCATAGGGTATTATAATTTTGGTCAAAAGTATGCAACGCTGTGAAGGAGACATCTCCGAACCTATAAAGTGTATATATTCTTGATCAGGATCGCGTCCTGAGTTGATATAAGCATGCCCGTCTGTCTGTTTACTAGAGTTGTTAGAAGAGTTTCGCGGTCGGACACTCGAATGATATTTCTATTTTTTGTTTGAAAAGAATAAAAGTTATCGTAGATGGGAAATCTGATTCTTCGATGCTTATCTGATTACATAAACAATTAACAGTGTCGATAGAATCTGTGGTGTAAGATAGAAAATCTTCGCTATGAATGGTAGTGATTTCAGATTCGGAGTTGTCTCGTAAAGAAATCGCATTCTGTCGTCAGAGGGCATCAACGATAATATTTTGTATGCCTGGTTTGTAGAAATAACAAATATCCAGCGTTTTATTAAGACATTCGTATTTTTTTGGATACTGCATACGTAAAAGGGCGAGAGACGGGGCGAAAAACTAGAAAAAAATTTAAATTAACGCGCCAAATTCGCAAACACCGCCCCCTTTGAAGGGACGACGTCCTTTAGCCCAACACAGGCAAGGGGGCCAGCCGATGGATATCTCGCCGGTATACTCCTTCCTGCGTCCAAACGTCCGCCACCCAAACCTTCGTATCGGCGCTGGCGTGGATGGCTTCCCCTCTCCCGATCCTCCACTGCTGGGGTGGAAGGTTGTCCTCGGCGACGATGACCACTTTTTCCACCTCGAGGTTTGGCTCCTCCTTGTGCCACTTTGTCCTCTGCAGCAGGCTGGATGTACCTCCGGGACCATCGCTGCCAAAACCTGTGCTTAAGCGACAAGACACCCCACTATCGACGCAAGCTGGTCAGGTTGATTTAGACCGGGAGTGCTTCCGACGGTGGGGTCAACAGGCGGCCGCCGATGAGCAGATGTCCGGGGGTCTGGGCTTCGCTGTCGTTTCGGTCGTTGCTGAGGGTTCCTAGGGGTCTGGAGTTCAGCACGGCTATAGTCGGCCGATCCCGGCCGTTCCGACATATATACTGCGTGCAAAGGAAAGAAGGGTTGTGTGCAAAGTTTCAACTCGATAGCTTTAAAACTGAGAGACTAGTTTGCGTAGAAACAGACAGACGGACAGACGGACATGGCTATATTAACTCAGGAGGTGATCCTGATCAATATATATACTTTATAGGGTCGGAGATGTCTCCTTCACTGCGTTGCACACTTTTGACCAAAATTATAATACCCTCTGCAAGGGTATAAAAATGACTCTATCCGATGCAGTCCCATGCAAAACATGCGAAGCGGATGGAATCTCCTGTATGAGCGTGGGCTGAGAAAGGGGTGGCAACGCGAGAGGAATATATATGCAGCAACGTATAGTGTCAGGAACTGCACGCTCTGCATCTCTTCGATTTGCATTTTGTGACAGTGTGTCCCTTTCGAAGGCAGTTAATGCACAAGGGTGCTCCTTTAGCGAAATCGAATCTTTGCTGAACTGTTAGAGCTCCAATGGAAGCGCAGTTTCCAATTTGATGTTCAGCTGAGTTGCAATACACGCATTGTACCGGGTCGTTCGACAAACGAAAAACTCCTATTTCCATTTTTCTTAGGATTAGATTGGACTTGCTTAACAATTTTGGGCTTGTATGCTTCTTCCGCTACCATGTGTTGGTAACGCCTGTTTAATGTAGTCTCACATTTGCTCCAAAGAGGAAGCGAAGTATAGTCTAATTGTTCTTCCCATTTCCTTTTAGTTCCAAAATCAACCTTGCTCATTACCAGATGTATTAAAATAGCATTAGTAACGCGTCTATCATCCCCAAAAGACAGCACGGAGTCATAAATTAATATGACTGTGTCAATGAGGGTTCTCAAGGCTGTAGCTGACGACTGGGTTATTTTTTGCAAAAAAGTTAAAAAGTGTCGATATCGTACACCCGCTTCAGGCTAGCAAGGGCTTTGGGATAATTTTCCGCAGTGACTTCGAATGCCCTAACTGTCTCCAGGTTGAGTGGTTGAGTGAGAGAGCAATTTTAGCGCCTAAGAATAAGCATAAACTACATAATTAAAAATAAGATCATTGAAACAATGCATTTATTTAAATCTATTGACTGCGTCACAAATGAAGATCCAATTGATTTTTTAAACTCTTTGGACGTGCCTGGCTTACCACCGCACAATTTACGCCTAAAGGTTGGCTCCGTAGTAATCATGCTTCGAAACATAAACCAACCAAAACTGTGCAACGGTACGCGTTTGGTGGTTAGAAAATTGATGAACAATGTAATTTACGCTACGATAATGATAGGAAAATTCAAAGGTGAGGAAGTTCTCATTCCGAGGATACCGATGATCCCAACCGATATGCCGTTTGAATTTAAAAGACTTCAATTTCCAATACGTCTTGCATTTGCCTTGACCATCAACTAATCACAAGGCCAATCCTTAAAAGTTTGTGGTTTAAATCTAGAACATTCATGTTTTTCCCATGGTCAATTATACATGGCATGTTCACGGGTCGGAAGACCATCTGCGCTGTTTGTTTTTGCGCCTGATAATAAAACAAAAAATGTCGTGTATCACAAGAGCAACCTATGTACTAAAATACAGAAATAATTATGAATGATTAATATACGTATTTAATTTTTTTTTTATTTTTTCCAATAAAAAAAATCTGCTTATTTATTGACAATAAGATGGAACAAAGTTCGCCGGGTCAGCTAGTATTTTTATAAAATGAAACTATTTTTTGGCAGGTTAAGTTATTAGTTCTGTTGAACGAACCTAATTGTCGATCTTGAAAAAGATATTTTGGTTCATAATATTAACATTCTTTATTTCATTATTTTAGAGCTAGGTCAAATGTTTTGATTTCTATTATTATGGGATTCAGAGAAAAATATTTTTGGGCGTTGGGACTCATACGATAATAATCAAATAAGTGCCGTGTGCAAAAGGAGTCAGAAGGAAACTACAAAACTTGATAGAGTGACAGTGTGCAAAAGAGAAATACCCGTACGGCGCTGGACCCTGAACACAACGATAAAAACTTCAAATTTGGACCCGTGGAGGCTTAAAACGGGCTCAGCATACATGCATTAGCTCTTATTCTGTCACGGTGCGCCTACGCGCAAATTATTGGATGTATTTGTATGTAATTTATACTGCTTTTATATATAATGTCTGTCAAGTTTGTAATATTTTTGAACTTTTGAAAAAAAAAATTAAACAACGAAGGAAGCAAACTTCTTCGTATATATATGCATAATGACAATACTTATAAGCGAAAGTAGTTATCTACACGTATTTCACAATGTCCAAAGAGTCTATTGCAGCTACTGCAAGATCGGAACAAACATGTCGTACGATAGCGAAATAACAAAATTAAAAAATATTGAAAACAAAAAAAAATTGTTTACGCTTTTTTTGCGCTTTTTTCTGATTATTTTCAGCTTTTCATACCCTTGCATAGGGTATTATAATTTTGGTCAAAAGTATGCTACGCTGTGAAGGAGACATCTCCGAACCTATAAAGTGTATATATTCTTGATCAGGATCGCGTCCTGAGTTGATATAAGCATGCCCGTCTGTCTGTTTACTAGAGTTGTTAGAAGAGTTTCGCGGTCGGACACTCGAATGATATTTCTATTTTTTCTTTGAAAAGAATAAAAGTTATCGTAGATGGGAAATCTGATTCTTCGATGCTTATCTGATTACATAAACAATTAACAGTGTCGATAGAATCTGTGGTGTAAGATAGAAAATCTTCGCTATGAATGGTAGTGATTTCAGATTCGGAGTTGTCTCGTAAAGAAATCGCATTCTGTCGTCAGAGGGCATCAACGATAATATTTTGTATGCCTGGTTTGTAGAAATAACAAATATCCAGCGTTTTATTAAGACATTCGTATTTTTTTGGATACTGCATACGTAAAAGGGCGAGAGACGGGGCGAAAAACTAGAAAAAAATTTAAATTAACGCGCCAAATTCGCAAACACCGCCCCCTTTGAAGGGACGACGTCCTTGAGCCCAACACAGGCAAGGGGGCCAGCCGATGGATATCTCGCCGGTATACTCCTTCCTGCGTCCAAACGTCCGCCACCCAAACCTTCGTATCGGCGCTGGCGTGGATGGCTTCCCCTCTCCCGATCCTCCACTGCTGGGGTGGAAGGTTGTCCTCGGCGACGATGACCACTTTTTCCACCTCGAGGTTTGGCTCCTCCTTGTGCCACTTTGTCCTCTGCAGCAGGCTGGATGTACCTCCGGGACCATCGCTGCCAAAACCTGTGCTTAAGCGACAAGACACCCCACTATCGACGCAAGCTGGTCAGGTTGATTTAGACCGGGAGTGCTTCCGACGGTGGGGTCAACAGGCGGCCGCCGATGAGCAGATGTCCGGGGGTATGGGCTTCGCTGTCGTTTCGGTCGTTGCTGAGGGTTCCTAGGGGTCTGGAGTTCAGCACGGCTATAGTCGGCCGATCCCGGCCGTTCCGACATATATACTGCGTGCAAAGGAAAGAAGGGTGTGTGCAAAGTTTCAACTCGATAGCTTTAAAACTGAGAGACTAGTTTGCGTAGAAACAGACAGACGGACAGACGGACATGGCTATATCAACTCAGGAGGTGATCCTGATCAATATATATACTTTATAGGGTCGGAGATGTCTCCTTCACTGCGTTGCACACTTTTGACCAAAATTATAATACCCTCTGCAAGGGTATAAAAATGACTCTATCCGATGCAGTCCCATGCAAAACATGCGAAGCGGATGGAATCTCCTGTATGAGCGTGGGCTGAGAAAGGGGTGGCAACGCGAGAGGAATATATATGCAGCAACGTATAGTGTCAGGAACTGCACGCTCTGCATCTCTTCGATTTGCATTTTGTGACAGTGTGTCCCTTTCGAAGGCAGTTAATGCACAAGGGTGCTCCTTTAGCGAAATCGAATCTTTGCTGAACTGTTAGAGCTCCAATGGAAGCGCAGTTTCCAATTTGATGTTCAGCTGAGTTGCAATACACGCATTGTACCGGGTCGTTCGACAAACGAAAAACTCCTATTTCCATTTTTCTTAGGATTAGATTGGACTTGCTTAACAGTTTTGGGCTTGTATGCTTCTTCCGCTACCATGTGTTGGTAACGCCTGTTTAATGTAGTCTCACATTTGCTCCAAAGAGGAAGCGAAGTATAGTCTAATTGTTCTTCCCATTTTCTTTTAGTTCCAAAATCAACCTTGCTCATTACCAGATGTATTAAAATAGCATAAGTAACGCGTCTATCATCCCCAATAGACAGCACGGAGTCATAAATTAATATGACTGTGTCAATGAGGGTTCTCAAGGCTGTAGCTGACGACTGGGCTTATTTTTTGCAAAAAAGTTAAAAAGTGTCGATATCGTACACCCGCTTCAGGCTAGCAAGGGCTTTGGGATAATTTTCCGCAGTGACTTCGAATGCCCTAACAGTCTCCAGCTAAACACGAAATTAAATGATTCAATTTCTCAATATCGTGTAGCGTATCATCTTTGTGAACAATAGTCTCAAAAAGGCTTATACAATTTTTAAATTCGTAGTGCTTTCCGCTAAGTGGCGATACGTTTGGTTTATACTTTTTATGCAAATATCTCGTTTTTGTTTAAGCTCTTAATATCCTTAGTTGCCATTGCGTTTATTTATTTATTTTTTTTCCTACGACCCATTTACCCGCCCAACCGAGCGAGGCGCGCAGCCGTGTATCGTTCGGCTCGATTCGCGAGAAGATAGACGCGAGATAAGAAAAAAAAAGTCTGGGGAAAAGAGTAAAAGTAAGATCAATTTTGTGGCAATGAAGCTAGTATTAATGGTTTTAGTCAGAACATATAGTTAGATCTACAAACATTTAATATTAAGGGAATATAATTTCTAGTTAATCTACTTGGTACAGAAAAGTTTAGCCGACTTACCAATTTGGGGCTGTCAATATCACCATGTATAAGGTTATAAATTTATTTTTGGAATCGAAGAGGTATTAATTATATATTTTTATATTTTTATTTTTTATTAATACTATGTATTTGTTTAATAATATATAAAACGACTAACGAGTAATATGCCGAACGCACACAGTGTAGGGGAGCTAAGTGCCGAGAGAAGTACAAAAAACATCTTGATTAGCGTTTTTAGATTTTTATATAAACCCTACGACAGTACTATTCCGAACGCACGCCGGAGCACACATCAACGCTTAAGAGTGCCGAAAACCAACGAAGAAGCGTTGAAGCAAACCAACTATTGCACTGCTGCCGAGGTCGAGAACGAAAACGACAAAGATAACTCGAAATCGCGGCAGTGGTGTCGGTGTGCGTGTGTATGTGAACGCGGCTAGCGGCTTAACTCCTAGGCAAATGCAAATGCAAACGGAGAATGATGCACTGACCGATAAGGAAGGGCAACGAGTATATAAGCCTGAAGTTCAGCATCGGCTCGGGAAAATAATGAAAAGCGCGGGAAAAATTATGAAAAGCGCGGGAAAAACTATGAAGAGCGCGGGAAAATTCTGATACACAGTTTTTTGCCGAGATTTTCTCAAATTGAAAATTTCAAAATTGGCACTTTTTCCATCTATTTTAGTAATACCCTAAATTGGTGCTCACTACGACGAAAATGGGGGAATTAAGTTTGCACGAATTGGGTCGAAAATGAATATTTTGTTTGTGACTTAATGTCCAAAGCGATTCACTTATGTATAATACAAAATATGTATGTATGTATATATGACTGAGTTATAATTGTTAGTACTCCCTCTAATCTTGACAAGGTCGCGTGTCCTTATGTACGCAGATGACGTTAAGTTATGCCTGCAATATAACGAAATTTCCAGCAGTTCAGACTTACAATCGGACCTAAATTTAAATCTTTTGGATTTAAATAGCGCTAAGTGTAAAGTAATGACATTTTGTAGGGTGAACCCACAATATGCCACGTATACGCTGGGTGGCTGTGCCTTGTCAAGAATTACGCATGTTGATGACCTTGGCGTCCTTCTTGACCCTAAACTTAAGTTTTGTGACCTTATGGTGAATAAAGCCAGGGAAGTACTTGGATTTATTAAAAGGTGGTCAAAGGAATTCGATGATCCCTATGTTACAAAGACTCTGTTCGCTTCACTAGTCCGTCCAATTCTGGAGTACTGTTCAGCAGTTTGGAGTACTCAGTATGGTGTACTTTTTATTATTTGCTTTACGGGGCCTTAACTGGAATGCAAGCCTTATTTTACCATCCTACTTTAGTAGAGTTCTCTTAATTAATCTACCATCTTTATTAAACCTTAGAACGATGCTTGGCACAACTTTTATTTATAAACTTATTCACGGTGATGTGGACAGTCCCGAGTTACTGGGTCGCATAAACTTCTCCGTGCCTAATAGAATAACCAGAAACTATGTTCCTCTTACTTTAAATATTTGTAGATCTAACTATGATATGCATGTTTACTGTGTAACGACTATAATAGACTATACCATATTATTTCTACTACCGACTCTTTGCCAAGCCTAAAAGCATTAATTTTATCTTACTTAGCACAAAATTAGTATTAGTATTAGTCTCGTACGTATTTTTAACTTAGTCTGTCCGCTTTTATATTGTCCTTTTTCACTTCTCGCGATCTCGTTTTTACGCCTATTGGGCTCCGCGCGTTACAAGCACTGCGTGGTGTTATAAAGGCTACTTGTTTGCGCTGATCATAGTGCATCAACGTCCGAAAGTACATGCAATTTTTGCGAATTTTACACGATTGCCAAACTTTGAAAGATGGGTCAAACATAATTAACAAACGCCACAGATTAACTTTTAACTTTGAGCACTCTATACCTGGTTGGCCAATCCGAGGCTTGAAACTTCCTGTGGGTTCTTCTCCAAGCAGCAGCAGCAACAAAGAGATCGGCAGACACTTCTAACGCAAACAGTTTAATAAATTGTTTGCCGTACCGACGCAAGTAGTTGTTATGCCAAAAATATAAAAAAATTTGCACAATCGCGAACGCTATTTCAATTGATCACGTCGGGGTCACCCTGAAAATTATTACGGTTTTGTATTAACAAAAGAAAAACATGTACTTGAATTGGAAAGAGCGACGACTTTATTTAAACGAAATATCGACGACGAAAGGGAGTGCGGTCAAGATCAGATTCAATGGAACACTGGCTTTTTAATTTCATTGTACATCTTAGACCTATGCTTAGCTAAAGGGGTGAGAGACGGGGCAAATCCGCAAGAGCGAAGCTTTATTGGCTCCCGCCTTACAACTAGAAAAAAAGGTTTAAATTAACGCGCCAAGTGCGCAAACGGGACTATCCCCAGAAAAAGTTACAATCTTTGGTTGAAGGTTTCCTCGAGTTCCCTTATATTATCCTGAGGAAGTGTTTCATAACATTAGGTGTATTCTTGCTTCTGAGATGTGATATATCCTTTTTGTATGTCCCTTGGCACATTTCCTTTATATGCCTTACAGGAATTTGAGCGAGACCGTGAGAAAGGATCAACTTCCATTGGTTCTGGTACAGATTGACCCTGATTTTGTGATATTAAACTTCTTGTACTTTCAGTAGTGTCTTTTTCTGATGCAAATCCTTCTTATCTCTCGACTGCGAGAAAATTGGCTTTTTATAAGAATTTGGCATGGATTTTTGGACACAACAAATTATTTAAAAAGTTTTGTCTTCTCAATATGATAGTTTTTTAATCTGAATATTTTTATATAATTTGTATTCTGAAGTATAATAATATAAAAGCCTGAATATTTTTGTGTTTCTAAGGATTACGATTTGCTCATCGACCAGGTGCTGTTTTCTCGAAGATGATCTACAGCTATTGCCCAGAAATTTAGTCTTTAGATATCGAGGGCCACGTCCTGCAGCTATTCTTCAGAATTCGTTGTTGTTAAATAAATTTTTCTTTTGTTCACACAAAAAAAATGTTGCTTACATGTTTTGGTTGAGATGTTTTTTTGCCTTCGTTAAATGAAATTTTAAATTATCCTCGCACATGTTTTGGTTGAGGTTTTTCTCGGTTTTTTTTATTTTATGGGTTGGCGTTATTTTGGTTGGGCGCCAGTAATGACAAGACTAAGTTCCGTTGATCTTTATTATATATAGAGGGTCGGACATATGGACACGGCTAGTGCAGCTCGCTGGTGATGCTGATCAAGAATATATATACTTTATAAGGTAGAAAATGTGCCCATTAATACGTTGCGAAATTGAAAGTTCCAATAAATTAATTCAACAAAAATTAAATTTTTTAATGTTTTGATTTAGATTGACTTAGAATATAAAAAAAGGAAAATAAATCTATACCCAGCTGATGGCTTAATCAGCTCGGTGGCTATTCTGAAAAATTCTGTTCGAAAAAATATTATAGTGCGTGTACTGATGCACTTCTCTTAGTCTCTAGATTTAAAAGTCGGCTTATTCACATTTTGTTGTGACCAGGGGCCAACATGTATTCTTTATAAGATGTTTAAAAAAATTAGTTACTTAAGGAGGTCTTCTAGTCTAGAGGCTTGAATTTCGAGCGTTTTTTAACAATTAATAATATTTTTTCTATCCGTTTTTTTTGATCATTTGTTTATTAAACTTAAAGGAGTACATAAAAAAAATTTCAGAGAAAAAAAAATTGTTTTCATTAAGTTATTCGTTTTTGAAGAAGAGGGGAAATAAAGAGGCCGTGTCCTCGTCGCCATAATTTCTCTGCTTGTCGTTATTTGAAAAATAAAACAATGATAGATTCTTAATGAGTACGTATGTCGCTATGGCATGAAGCACCAAAAAAAATTTTTTTTCATGAAATGGCGGCTACTTAAAGAAAAAAGTCGATTTTTTTCATTAATTTTTCCATTTTGTCGAATTTTTAAGAATATTATAAATTTAAAATTTTTATTTTCTGTTGGTTCCGCCGATAGAGATATATTTAAAAAATATTCATGCCAAATTTTAAGTAAATCAACTGATTAGATCTTGAGATATAGTGGCGACCGCATCAAAAAAAGTAGTTTCGAGAAAAACGCGTTTAGAATACTACGTATAAATTACATTCCAGCTCCATACAAAGATCTTCAAACGATTAGTGTAGTATACTGAAAATAAGGGTATTGTTATAGAAAGAAGGAGAGAAAGTTATTCATACTAAGGTAGCCCGGGCTTCCAGCCATTTATTGTTCCAGTGGTTCGCTCAACCGGTCTAGTGGCCACGTCACTAAAACGGCTATAACTTTGAAATTAATTTGAGTTTTGAAAATCCTTTTAGGAAGATATTTTTGAATATCATAACTATCGAATTAGGAAAAAAAAATTTTCAATTAACATTATAATGTGTATGCTCATACATAAGGCTGGTAACAGCGAAAGCGCGAAAGAGGTTGTATATGCATGTATCGGCTGTTTGTGCGGCCAATCCATAGAAATATGCTAAGTTGCTTTTTTCATATGTTGGGCTCTGAGGCGCATTTTGAGTGATCGTTTTTCTGTCGGCCAACTGAGTTTATTGGCGGAGACTTTATGTTTAAGTAAGAACACAATAATAACACGATGTTGATATTGGTACAGTGGCTACTCGCTACAACGATATACTCAAACTACACATTCCTCCCTTTGAAAAAAAACGTAATAAAATGGCCAGTTTTATTTTTTTTTACAAAACGTGGGTTCACTCGGTTTACTTTGGTTATTATTGGTCTGATTGTATTTTAAATCCTTGACTGTTATTATAGAAAGCGCGTCGGCTATATGGTTGTATTTTCCATTAAGATATTATACAGTGAAATCATGGTCTTCTAAGTCGTCTCATGAGTGTTAATTTTGACCTGGTCATATCATATCATCATAAAAAAGTTAGTGGGGTATTGTCGGTTTTAACTGTAAAGTGCTTGCCATAAATATATGCACTGAAATGATTTATTGACTAATGGATATTGTTCTTGTTCTCTTGTTTTTTTGTTACTTTCTCATATTGTAAATTATCTAGATGCATATGGTACTGGTAGCTGAGTTTCATGCTTGTTCGCTTAAATCTGTTGTTATACAAAAATTCTTTATTGAAATCGAGATACTGTAATAACCGTTGTTTCATCAATTGAACTTTTAGATATTGGAATGCTTTTTGGCATTCATCTGTCCATTCAAATTTCACATTTATTCTACATAATCTAATTAGGAATTCAATTTTTTATAAAACGTCTGTAGTATTTGCAAATTGTAAAGAATCTTGTAACGATGCAGGCATTGACCGTATATTTTTCTAAGACATCATATTTCTTGCTGACTTGTAAATGGGGGTATGGTATGGATTTTTTTGGACCTTTTTATAAAAAATTTTTTTCTGAATGCACAACATGTGAAGAATATTGCGTTAAAATTTTAGATCCATCCGAGTAAAACTTCTGAAGTTATGGGCAGTTGAACGTAGGTGAGTTAGCTCGTTTTGTACGCGATTTTTCGGTGTCCAAAACTTTAAAAGGTTTTCCTAAAAAGCCTAATAAGCTAATTAAGCCTAATACTCAGATCGACAAACGAGTATGCTAGAATAAAAACTTTAATATTTCCAGTGTGACCAAAATTTCGAGAGTTCATCAGATTTAAGCGCTCTATGGTCGTACTGTCAATCAGATGGGTTTGTTGACAATCAGTTAAAACTCAAATATCGTATTCCCGCAAATAAGAGCCTTTAAAATATATTATCAAATACCTTGCCAAGACAAGTCTGCCGCTGTACAAAGAAATTAAAAAACAAGAAAAGTTATATGTCAGCTATAGGATATAGTCGGCCGATTCCGGCCGTTCCGACTTATATACTGCGTGCAAAGGAAAGAAGGGTGTGTGCAAAGTTTCAATTCGATATCTTTAAAACTGAGAGACTAGTTCGCGTAGAAACAGACAGACGGACAGACGGACAGACGGACATGCTTATATCAACTCAGGAGGTGATCCTGATCAAGAATATATATACTTTATAGGATCGGAGATTTCTCCTTCACTGCGTTGCACACTTTTGACCAAAATTATAATACCCTCTGCAAGGGTATAACAATACAATTTAAATTTAACAGTTGTGTTTTTTAATTTACTGATAATTATTTGCTAATTTAAGGTTCATAGCTGCACTTTTATTGTGTTTTTCGTACATTCTTGACCTAAAAAACATTTTGCTCTGACAAGAGGCACCCCAGATAGTATTAATGTTATTTTGTCCTCACATGTAAACTCCTGCAATCGACTTTTGCTAGTTTTTGAGTTTTTCCCTTCATTTCTTATATGTTCAGTGAGAAGCGCACGCCAAAAGATTACATTTTTTAATCTTTTCGCTAGGGTTCAACGTAGTTACCTCTAGAAACATATTAACTAATAAAAATTTTTTTTTTGTTTTTTCTGATGATCCAGTAACGAGTTATGCTGTTCACCGCAAAACCTTTTTTCTTGTAGGCACCTACGGAGCTTTGCTGCGAACGTCTCATTTATTATTTTTTTTATGAAAATTTGTGATAAATAATTTGTGAATAATTTATCTGACAATATCATGAAAATAGGCCTTTTTTGGCCGAATTAACCATTGAAAATGAGCACAACAGCGTTATAAATGATACTTGGTAACAGACTGCAAGTGATCTTCGCGAACAACCAAATCGAACTAATATGTCTGCAGATTTTTGCCAGCCTGCAGAAAAAATAGAAACAGCTATTGCCTAACACTGTCCAACAAATCAAGTTCATTAAATATACATACTCTCGTTCTCCAAGGTGTTTTGCTCCATGTTGTGAGTACAGTACGTGAATGGCCTCTCCCTTCTGTTTAAGGACCACAGGGTCGTCAAACAGCCGATGCGCGATCTCCTAACAGAGCTGGTAGAGCTGCATAAAACGTCAGTGGCCTCCATTAAGCAGGAGGAAGCCACAGGAAAGGAGTGCAGGGAAAGTGCCACAGCGTGACAACAAGCTGTGTGGCAAAAAAACGATAGTAGCGACACCGAAAAGGGCAAGGGAGCCAGCAGCAGGCCAAAAATGTACGCCACCAATGAAGAGGGTACATCGGGAACGGCTACAAGACAAGCGACACGAAGATTTCCAGCAAGTAGCTGACAGAAACCCTAAGGGTATTTCAAAAAGGCAGCTCAGGGCCAGACCACACGCCATCGTGGTTGCAAGAGTCGTGTGTCAAGTGTCTTGCGTTTGGCCATATCTCGTCGAACTGCAAAGAAAAAACGGACCTGCGCGGAGCTTGTTCCAAGTGTGGTGGAAAAGACCACGAGGCCAGAAGCTGCAATAGGGACCCACATTGCTTACTCTGCGTGCAGAAAAGAGATCTCCCAACGAACCACGCGTCTGGGAGCTTTAAATGCCCAGCGTATGACGAGGCGGTAAAATCTCAACAAAGATGCTAAGGGTCATGCAGCTAAACCTTAACCACTGCAGGGTGGTTTGGTCACCCAAACCATTTCCGAGCTTAAAATAGACCTGGCAATTCTGAGCGAACAATACAAAGCAATTAGATCCAACACTTGGGTCACGGATCAATTGGGAAAAGCAGCAATCTGGACATGTGGGCAACCGGCCCAACATCTAGCATGCGCGAAAGCATCAAAAGGCTACGGAGTCAGCCTCAACAAACGCCAGAGGAAGAGTGGTCACTGAGACGTTCGCATCGCTGGACGTAGTCCTACAAAACACGGGTTCCACCCTTACATTTATTAGAGCGGGAGCGCAGTCCATAATCGACCTCACCTACGTAAGCGCAAGCTTGGCGGCGACGGCGACCTGGGAAATTAGCAAGACCTACACTGCGAGCGACCATAGTGCAATTATAAGCACTATCCGCACGCGAACCGCCACACCGACAATTACTCGAGGACACTACAAAGAAAATACGCTCGTCATACCAGCATTTAGAGCGGCCCAGGAAGGGATGGAATTAGCGGAGAACGAACGGGCATTGATGGAAAAGGTCAAGTAAGCCTGCGACGCCAGCATGCAGCGCAGTAAAAGCTTCAAGGGGCGCAAGACAGTCTACTGGTGGAACCAAGCGATTGAGGAGGCACGCCGTGAATGCATGAGCGCTACCATAGGGCCCGCGGAACCGAAGCCTTCCATATACTTAGGGAAGTTTTCACCCAAAAGAAGAAGATCCTAGAGCGAGAAATAAAAAGCAGCAAAAAGCTGTGCTTCCTGCAACTTTGCGATGAAGCAGAAAACGACTTGTGGGGAAAGGCCTACAAGGTGGTCATGAAAAAAACCAACGCCGTTAAAAACGTGACCCCAACAGGCTCCGAGAAACTGGGAGAGATAATAAGGCACCTTTTCCCAGCGCAGGAAACGAGGCAAGCGGAAGCGTTCGGTGACCCGGTGACCCTACAGGAGCTGGTCAACATAGCCCAGAAGGTACCAAACAACAAGTCACCAGGGCCAGATGGGATCCCAAATCGGGCACTCAATCTGGCCATCAGCATGTACCCGAGCACCTTTGCCAGTGCATACACTAAGTGCCTGGCCCAAGCCTGCTTCCCAGTACGGTGGAAACAGCAAAAGCTGGTGCTTATACCAAAGCCAGGAAAAGACAAGGATGAACCGTCGGCATATAGGCCCATTTGCATTCTAGACACGGCCGGCAAAATACTCAGTGCAAGACTCGGAGAGGTAATAGAGGCTGCCGGAGGGCTCTCAGAAAGTCAGTATGGCTTTAGAAAGGCTCGCTCAACCCTAGATGCACTGGAAGCCGTGGCCGTGCCTGGCCATAGAAGGCAAAAGGTTGCTGGGAGGAAACAAACAATACTGTTTGGTGGCAACTCTGGACATCAAAAACGCCTTCAACTCGGCATCCTGGAGCAGAATAATGGCCTCACTGGGATGAAGATCCCAAAGTACCTGCAGGCGATTGTTAGCGACTACCTGAGCGACAGGTGGCTCCACTACGACACGGACGAACAACCTCAACGCTACAAAATCACAGGAGGAGTTCCACAAGGGTCTGTCCTAGGCCCATTATTGTGGAACACCATGTATGATGGTATCCTGCGACTAAACTTCCAGCATGGCGTAAACGTTGTTGGCTTCGCGGATGACGTCGCGGTCATATTGGTAAAAAAGTCCATAGCCGAGGTAGAAAGCTCTACAAACGCAGCAATCAGCAGGATAAGTGAGTGGCTACAAATCGTGGGACTTGAACTGGCTGAGCAGAAAACCGAGGCGGTACTCATCAGCAGCAGAAAAAAAGTGGAAACGGCTCAAATCACTGTGGGCGGAGCCCAAGTGGAGATGAAAAGGGCTATAAAATGCCTAGGGGTCATGCTGGACACCAGGCTGTCCTACAGGGAGCACCTGCAGGCGACTCATAAGAGGGCACAAGGAGTTACGATGGCAGTGTCCCGAATGATGCTTAACCATAGAGGCCCAAAATCCACGAGCAGGAAGCTACTGTTTAACGAAGCAAAGTCGTCCATCATGTATGCAGCACCAATATGGGCCGAGGCGACAACAAAAAAGAGCTACACAAAGGGTATAGAGTCGGACTACAGAATAGGAGCTCTTAGGGTAGCCTCCGCCTTCCGCACGGTCGCTACAGAGGCCATTCTGGTCATCAGTGGAATAACACCAGTCGAGCTCGCAGTTGTGGAGGCCATGGAGAACTTCGAAGCGAGAAAAGTAGCTGATACACAGGCGGACCACCGCTTGGCAAAACTAAGGTCAAGAACAAAGTCCCTTGAAAACTGGCAGCAAAGATGGGATAGGGCAGAAACCAGCCGGTGGACGCACCGACTCATCCCCAATATAGCGGCTTGGGTAAACAGACCACACGGCGAACTAACGTTCCATCTGACACAGGTGCTGAGCGGACATGGATGCTTTAAGGAGTATCTACATCGCTTTGGCCACGAGACAAGCCCAATCTGCGATGCCTGCGGAACAGTGGAAAATGCCGAACACGCACTAACCACTTGTGTCAGATTCGGAGAAGAGCGCCGAAGAGCTGAACAAATCCTGGGGACCCCGATCACAGTGGAGGGACTTGTTCCTAGTATGCTGGAGAGTCAGGATAACTGGACAGCTGTATGTCGACGGAACTGAGGCGGCTAGAACGCATAAGGAACGAGAGGCCCTAAATAGACCAGCCAGCCTTGCTAAGCAATGCTTCACGGCAGTCCCGCAAGTCTGGATATTATATGTATATTTATTTTTGTCTATGTATGTAATTTATGAATAAAAAAAAAAAAAAAACACTGTTTAAACAACATAAATATTGCAAATAAGTATTGCTGGAATAAATAAAATATATATTATGTACACTGGGTACATTGTACTCTCGATGTGTGCATAAACAAATTTAAATGGTTCAACCTTTTAATTATCAAAAAGGATTTGGTTATGACTATAAGCCGTAATATCGAGTGATGACACGTCTGGGGCTCGCCGAATCGTTGTCGTAAGGTTGCCCATATCTCCCATGTTAGCTTCGATGTGAACGGTCCTATATTTTTTCTGCGCTCCGAATTTGTATTTTGTTTCGTTATATCCCATCCGTGGGCTTTATGAAAACATTTTCACAGACACCCATTGAAATATCCATTTAAATTCCGTTCGCTTCGCGAGTGAACTATATTTATTTTGTGCACATCTATTTTAATTTTGTATTTTTGTTCTCAGTTTTTGGTTCTTGCAACTCCGCCATATTTCATTTGTGCGTTATTCGTCGTATGTCGTGGTGCTGTTTTTGGTGTTTTGCATGCACTTTAACTAAATAACGCTTCCGCTCTCTCGCTTTCTGTTTCTAAAGTTTTAAGCGGTCCGTTTCTGCGCTCTTGCGTTTTTTTTAGCTGCTCGCTTACAAATTTCTGTTTCTGCAACAAATGCAGCCTGGTTATTAGGGCTGACCAATCTAACATGACTTGCTGGCTGTGTGGAAACATGGTGCACACCAAGTGCGATAGGGCACTATAAGCTATTATTAGCGCAAAAAAGCCGCTGGTGGTAAGCAGCAAAAGGGGAACATCCCGCATCTTTAATCAAAAGAATAGCAGAGAACTATGGCGGATCAGCAGCTGGTTACACCAAACTCAAATGTTGCTAGGATCAGCAGCTTATAATGTAATGTAAAAGTGTAATGCATGCAACTAGGGACTTACCATATACGAATTTCGATTTGTCCGCTGTGGTTTCACAAGAAGTGCACCCACCTATCCCTCATAATTTATTTACGCCGCCACAAGAGAAGTCCGAAAACCGTCTCAAATTAATTCTGCACAAACTATGTCTGCACCACCAAAATCGCTTTTAGTGGTTTTTACTTACGAAACAAATTTTCGTTTCTCGGCTTTCTTCTGTTGAAACAAATAATAAAAATAAAGCCGATAGTAAGGGCGGAAAAGCTTAAGTTTTCTTATACTAGGGACATTTCATCTTTTGAGATAACTGTCCCAAACGTTCTTTTTAAAGACATATGCTCTGGCAACTTTTGGCTGGATAATATGTTTGTAAAAGAGTTCGAAGCTAAGATAAAAAAGAAGGGTCTTCATAACAAACTCCACTATCTGAAGATTATAAAAAACTGGTAATACCAAGTTCGTTTTGAATTCAGAAGCCAAACTCTCAGTTGAATTCCTGAAGGTGATTTTAACGACAGCCCCAGTCGATTTTCATACACAATGATGCATGCAGCATTGGAGTTGGAGGAGTGCTATTCCAGTGAAACAAGGAAGTCAGAAGAAGCCAGCCCCTCTTGCCATCCTAGCGGTTCACCTGCATCACGGATCATGCAAGCTTAAAATGGTTGATGTCGATGGTGTTATCAGATTTTTTGGTCAGGTAGCAAGAATGTTGTGGCGAATACCCTTTCTCATGGCGTGGAGGATCTTTGGGTGGATCAAACCGAGTTGTTAGGTTTAAAACGGTCGAGTTCGCTACATAAGATTACGTGCAGTTAGTCACAGACGTGAAGAACAATAAGCAGGTCGAAGGCAAACTCATCTTTAAGTGGGTAGGGAACCCCAATCTGGATGACGAGCTCGATACATGACCAGACATGACTATCCAGGTGTGCCAGTTTAGCAGCAGATAGGACGAATGCAAACAGTTCAAAGCGTCAAACGTTCACAGTCTCAACTCTATTAGTGATAGTTGAGACAGTGAGACCGCTCTTAAAGCTCTACATAAATATTTTGTGAAAGTATCCGAAAAAAAAGCATTCATACTTCATAATAAACAACAGCCGGAGAGTGCAGACGTGTTTTGCGCGAGTTCCGGAAAAAAAACCGCTCAAAAGTGAAAAACAATAACTAAAAATACTGGAGTGGTGTAATAAAGGCAATCTTATTGCTAAAAACAGTAAATAATAATTAGTGCTATGTATAAAACTAGTGCAAAGTTATTATAAAAACTAAGAAGTGCCACGAGTGATAGCTCAATGAGCGGCGATTCAAAAAATGAGAGTTGAAGCTCCGTAGACCAGAGAAACAGTTATATCTCTTATTTCTCAACCCGTGATACAGAAGTAGAAAGAACTTCTTCAAAGAGCAACTCAGCCCTACTGATCATTGACAGTGCGAGAGCAGGGTCTTGTTCTCCCGCCCTACTCACACCAATTCCCACTTCATGGAGCTTGCAGTGTAGAACCCCAGCTTCGACTCACAGCTCACCAGCCACGAGCACTGCGACCTCGTTAATTTCTGCAACCGCAGCCACTGCAACAACAACATCAACGGTCGCCGTTAACAACAATGCGTTTGCAACTTCTGCAGCGCCGAATAAAACTACAAAGCCAATTGTAAGTATGAGTGCCCATATCGGCAATATCAAACAACAACAAGTGGGTCCGGCTATGCAGACTGGCATGGACCGTTACATCCAAATCAAACGGAAGCTAAGCCCGCAAAATAAAATGGTTGGAAATAAACCAAAACAAAATTGCCCTAATAAAGGCAGCGAACAACCAGGGGCCTCTAGTAATAATCAATCCGAATCTGGACAGGCTGTTCAAAAGAAACCAAAGTCCCCCACCAATTTACATAAGGGAACCGAACTCAAATGCCATAGTAAAGAAAATTGTTGCGCTGGTCGGGAATGACAACTTTTATGTTACTCCTCTTGTTAAAGGGAATATTTATGAAACAAAGCTTCAAGCTAAAACTGAAGATCAATTCAGAGCTGTAACTAATTACCTAGACGAGGCTAGGAAACCCTACTACACGTACCAGCTCAAGAGTAGCAAGGGCTTGCAAGTAGTGCTAAAGGGCATATAGCCCGACGTATCCACCAATGAGATAAAAGAGGCACTGAAAGAAAAAGGATTCTTCTCCAAAAATATTATTAATATTATCAACAAAAATAAAAAGCCGCAACCACTCTTTAAGGTCGAACTGGAGCCAGAAAGCAGAGCCTTGAAGAAAAATGAAGTGCACCCGATCTACAAACTGCAATTCCTGTTGCATAGAAGGATTACTGTTGAAAAACCGCATAAGCGGAATGGCCCGCTGCAATGCATAAACTGCCAAGAGTATGGACACACCAGAAACAACTGCGGGCTTCGTTCAGTCTGCGTAGCTTGTGGTGGCTTCCACAAATCCGAACCTTGCCCTGCAAGCAAAGAAGACCCAAAGACAAAGAAATGCGCTAACTGTGGAGATAACCATACCGCAAACTACAGAGGCTGCCCGGTCTATAAAGAGCTGATGAGTCAGTTTCAACAAGCAAAACAAGCACGTTCCCAGAATGCACGAAATGCGTACGTGCTATCCCAAACCACACCTAATGTTTTCTTTGCGAAAGCAGCCAGATCTTCATTTGGGCCTCTCAACACAAATGGGGGAGTTTCATACGCCAGTGCCCTAAAATCAGGACTTGCCAATCAGACGGGGTTCCCACAAGCTCAATGCTCTGAGCAAAATATAATAACACCTCAGCAAGCAATAGGACAAATACCAAACAGAATGGAAACCATGATGCTGACTTTACAACAGGGTATGATGGAATTTATGTCATTCATGAAAACAACAATGACAAACCTAATGCAAAATCAAAACATTTACATTTAGATGTAATGCTGCTGGCAGAAACCCATCTCACAAGTAAATACAACTTCCAAATAAGAGGTTATACTTCATACCGCACAGATCATCCGGACGGTAAGGCACACGGAGGAACTAGAATCCTAATCAAGGAACGCATTAAGCACCACTTTCGTCAGAGGTTTGCAACAAATTATTTGCAGGCTACATCTATAAAACTACGAGCAGGCAACGGAAGTATCACTATAGCCGCTGGCTATTGCCCACCGCGTTTTACAATAACTGAAGAGCAATTCTTGGACTTCTACAATTCACTCGGAGATCGCTTTATAGCAGGAGGAGACTACAACGCCAAGCACACGCACTGGGGATCAAGACTCGTGACGCCCAAAGGAAGACAAGTGTATAAAGCAATCATAAATTTGAGCAACAAACTCGACTATGTCCCCTGGCAGCCCCACATATTGGCCAGCTGACCCCAGAAAACTCCCGGACTTAATTGACTTCGCTGTGACCAAGAACATCCCAATAACTTTAGTAAGCGCCAAATCGCTATCGGACTTATCATCGGACCACTCGCCTGTTCTAATAACTCTCCTTCAAAGCCCGAAAGTAATCGAGCACCCCTTCAGGCTGACCTCGACTAGAACTAACTGGCTAAAGTACAAAATGTACGTAAGTTCCCACATTGAACTAACACCACAGTTAAACATAGAGAACGACATCGACTTCTGTGCTGATGTCCTGGAGTCAGTACTCGTGGCAGCAGCCAAAATCTCAACACCAGAAGAGACAATCGTGCTTAGCAACGAATACAAAACTAATCTGCAAATCGAACAACTGATTTGGGAAAAACCACGTCTACGACGCGCTTGGCAATCCTGCAGAACGCCCCATTCGAAGCAACTCTATAATGATGCCACCCGCAGACTCACCAAAACCCTCAAGCAAGAAGAGGAGCTTGCGCAGCGCCGGTACATCGAGAAACTGTCGCCGACCAGTACAAAGCATCCTTTGTGGAGAGCTCACCCAAATTTAAGCTCTCCGATAGAATCAGTCACTCCGATTAGAAACTCCTCGGGTACTTGGGCCCGCAGTGAAGAAGACAGAGCCGAAACATTGCTTTACACCTACGAAATGTATTTCAGCCGAACGCCGCCACAAACTCTCTTCAACTACCGCCGCTTAGCTCTGAAATTGCAATTAACCCGATTTTGTTCCAGGCACCTGAAATTGCTAACGTCATTAGGAAGCAAATAAAACCGAAAAAGGCTCCACGGGGCGACCTAATAACCCCAAAAATGATAATTGAACTTCCAAACTGCGCAGTGGATGTGATATGCAAGCTATTTAACGGGATCACAAAACTTGGCTACTATCCCAAAAAATGGAAAAAGTCCGTAGTTATAATGATACCGAAGCCTGGGAAAGACCACACAATTCCCTCATCGTACAGGCCAATAAGCTTAATATCGTGCCTGTCCAACTTACTGGAAAAATGCCTGCTCACGCGCATTACACCATATTTAAGAGAAAAAAACTTAATCCCGGCACATAAATTCGGGTTTCGTGAAAGCCACGGAACCATCGAGCAAGTCAACCGGATAACTTCAGAAATTCGTACAGCCTTCGAACATCGGGAATATTGTAGTGCGATATTCCTCGACGTCTCTCAGGCATTCGACCGAGTGTGGCTTGAAGGCCTTATGCATAAAATCATAACATTACTGCCAGAAAACACTCATAAGTTACTTAAGTCGTACCTCTACCACAGTGTCTTTGAGGTTAGATGCAATACAACGAGTATAACATTGAAGCCGGAGACCCACAAGGTAGCGCCCTGGGGCCTACCCTGTTTGTCCTATACACAGCAGACATCCCTACGAACGAGAGGCTGACTGAGCCGCTCGATATGCCCAACTAGAGCAACAGGTCAACTGGCTGATCATTTGGTGGAAGTTCAGAAGTGGCTATCAGACTGGCGAATCAAAATTAATGAACAAAAGTGTAAACATATAACGTTTACCCTTAACAGACAATCGTGCCCCCCGCTAACTTTGAATAGTACGCAGATTCCCCAAGCCAGCGATGTAACATATCTCGTCGTCCACCTCGACGGACGCCTAACCTGGCGGAGGCACATTGAATGCAAGAAAGTACATCTCAGACTTAAAGCTAGCAGCCTACACTGGATTATAAATTCTCGATCACCCCTGTGTCTGGACTTTAAAGTTCTTCTATACAACTCCACCCTTAAGCCCATTTGGACCTACGGCTCCCAGCTCTGGGGGAACGCGAGCAACAGCAACGTTGACATCATACAGCGCTCACAATCAAAATCCTGTGAACAATCACTGGGGCACCATGGTATGTTCGGAACGAAAACATTCACAGGGATCTGGGCATACCACCGGTCAAAGAAGAAATAGCAAAGCAGAGAGCGGCCTACCATAACAAGCTTACACTGCACCCAAATAATCTCGCAAGGAACCTAAGACGGGTTTCGAACAGTACTCGTCTGCATCGTAACGATCTACCAGCCCAGCAATAAATATTAGGGCCCGTTAGTCTAAATTCAGTCTACATGACTGTAAGTTAAGTTATATGCTTAAGATTTAATATACTTATTGTTAGTCTCATATAAAGAAGATTCAATAAATAAAGCATATATTTAAAAAAAAAAAAAAATACTTTTGTTGATTAATTTACCCTCCCTAGCCAACCGTAGAACGATGCCTTATACATGGTGATATTGACTACCCCGACTTGGTAAGTCGGCTAAACTTTTCTGTGCCAAGTAGATTAACTATAAATTATATTCCCCTAATATTAAATCATTGTAGATCTAACTATGCCATGCATGAGCCTTTCAGAGTATTGTGTTCTGACTATAATAGATTTTTTCCTAAAATCTCAAATCTTGACTCTCTGCCGCTCTTAAAACGATTAATACTAGGCACAAAATTGATCTTACTATTACTTTTTTCCCCGGACTTTTACCTATATTTCCTTATCTCGCGTCTATCTTCTCGCGAATCGTGCCGTACGATGCACGGCTGCGCCCCTCGGTCGGTTGGGCGGGTAAGTGGACCGTGGGACTCCGCGCGAAAAAAAAAAGCCTATATATAATATATGAACGCCATGAAAGATTCGACGGTGTCAAACGTGGTTTCGAAGTGTTCTGCAAGATCGGAGTGCGTGCAAAAAAAAAATTCTGACAACTTCAGTTAAGATCAATGGTTAAAGGATTTTTAATAAAAGATTGATGTGACATTCCGGAATACTGTTGCCTACTAAGCCTCGTCAAGAAGTGTACATGCGGAACGTCGTGCTTAGCGACTTCAGCCAAACATTCAATGACCAATTCGGTGGTAACAATGCTTACTTGTGGATCGCTACAGGGCCTAAGTCTTGGATATGGTAAACACATACGCCAAAGACATCAGGTTGTGATCTGAATGGATGAACAACAAGGTACACAAACCAGATCGTAGCTACTTCCCGTCATGCGTGGGCCCCGTGTTGTGCACCGTTGGCACTGCATTTTTGTATCAACACCGGCTTGAAGTCCAGATCCAAATGCTCACAAGTATTCCTTCGCTCGTCTAAAACTCTAAGTTAGCGACTCTCGGGATCCATGGGGTTACATTTTAAATAAAAAATCATCTGGAAAATAAATAAATGTGTGGGTACGTGGTGGTCGTTTTAACAAAGACACAGATGCAATAATAATTATTACGTCTTTGTTTTGAAACACGCGACTTTCACGTTTAGTGGCAACTCTTTGTATATAATAACACATGTCGTCCTTTTGGACCTGAAACTGAAGTTTTTATCATATTTCGCCCATTGTTAATAAAGTCAGAAAAGTGCTTGGTTTTATTAAAGGTGGTCAAAAGAATTTGATGATCCTTATATATGGAGTATGGGTCTCCCGTCTGCAGTCCACAATACGGAATGTATTCCTGGTTGCATTATATCAGTACAAAAAAAATTCAATACGATTTAGCGTCGCTTGTGAACAGTTGTGTTTACCTTTGTGCTCTGAGTTTTTTGTATTTTTTCAGTGATTTGTGCGAGTGTTTGTGTTTATTTATTTAAAAAGCTTAACTTAATATCTGTGTTAGAAATTTAAATAGATCTCCCAGTAAACGGGTATGTGTTTATAATTGTTTTAACATTTCTATTAGATTTGTTTAATCTCGTAGCTTTGTTAGTGTAATTTACGCTCTCTATACTTGCTAGAACTCTTTTACTCCCTCTCAATCTCTCCCGCTCTATTTTATAACTGTAATTTACTCTCCAGACTTCTGGTAGACTTTTTCGTTTATTTCTCTAACTCTCTCTCTCTCTCTTGCATGCTTTACATTGCATTTGTTTATTGATTAAAGTTGTTTGTGTTGCACAAGCCACTCTTAGATTTATTCTCTCGTGCTCTCTTTATTCGATTTAATTCGTGATCTCGCGCTCTTACTTTTTCGTGTTTTGTCCCCTAGTGGTTTTTGGATTTGATCCCAGTGCCAAATTTACTTTGAGGTATTTTTCATATTCTTATTATACCCTTGCAGAGGGTATTATAATTTTGGTCAAAAGTGTGCAACGCAGTGAAGGAGACATCTCCGACCCTATAAAGTATATATATTCTTGATCAGGATCACCTCCTGAGTTGATATAGCCATGTCCGTCTGTCCGTCTGTCTGTTTTCTACGCAAACTAGTCTCTCAGTTTTAAAGCTATCGAATTGAAACTTGGACACACCCTTCTTTCCTTTGCACGCAGTATATATGTCGGAACGGCCGGGATCGGCCGACTACATCCTATAGCTGCCATATAACTGATTTATCGGAAATGCCATAACTTTGGTGTTTGTAAAGTTAGGCAGTTGGGGTTTTCTATGGGTTTTATATTTTGCCAATCAATCCGACCTACCAAATTTCATAAGGATCGGCCCGACTATATCCTATAGCCGCTATATAACTGATTGATCAGAATGCTATAACTTTGGTGTTTGTTAAATTAGGAAGTTGTGATTTTCTATGGGTTTATTTTTGGCCAATCAATCCGACCTACCAAATTTCATAAGGATCGGCCGACTATATTCTATAGCTGCCATATAACTGAAACGATTGGAAATGCCATACTTGGGTGATTTTAAAGTTAGGAAGTTGGGATTTTTTATGACTATTAAGAATATTAAGAATATTAAGAATACAACATATGAATAATTTTTGGAGAATATAGTGCTAGGCTTAAAAGATTACATTTTTATTCTTTTCGCTAGGGTTCACCCAAAGTTCATTTCAGCAGACTGTTAAAGCCTAGTATCCAGATCGACGAAAACCGTACGCCAGTCATGAGAGAGAGCGAGAGGCAAACAGCTGGCGTTCACTTTTCGTCGGGCCTTTATTTCACGTCGGTCTCCTGATCGACGAAAAAATACCAGAAAATTCCTTAGCGTTGCCAGTCAGCGGAAATGAACTTTGGTGAACCCTAGCGAAAAGAATAAAATATTTAATCTTTTGGCATGCGCTTCTCACTGAACATTATAAGAAATGGAGGGAAAAACTCAAAAAACTCACAAAAGTCGATTGCAGGTGTTTACATGTGAGGACAAAATAACATTAATACTATCTGGGGTGCCTCTTGTCAGAGCAAAATGTTTTTTAGGTCCAGAATGTACGAAAAAGCACAATAAAAGTGCAGCTCTAAACTTTAAATTAGCAAATAATTATCAGTAAATTAAAAAAAACAACTGTTAAATTTAAATTGTATTGTTTTTTAATTTATTTGTACAGCGGCAGACTTGTCTTGCCATGGTAGGCTATAGGAAGTATATGTGCTAGAAAGATGCATTTTAAATAAATTTGCTGACTTAAAAACTTTAATCTTTCCAGTGTGACCAAAAGTTTGAGAGTTCATCAGATTTAAGCGTGCTACGGTCGTACTGTCAATCAGCTGGGTTTGTTGACAAGCAGTTAAAATTCAAATATCGTATTTGCGGGAAAGAGCCTTTAAAATATATTATCAACTACCTTGGCAAGACAAGTCTGCCGCTGTACTAAGAAATTAAAAACAATACAATTTAAATTTAACAGTTGTTTTTTTTTAATTTACTGATAATTATTTGCTAATTTAAATTTCATAGCTGCACTTTTATTGTGTTTTTTCGTACATTCTGGACCTAAAAACATTTTGCTCTGACAAGAGGCACCCCAGATAGTATTAATGTTATTTTGTCCTCACATGTAAACACCTGCAATCGTGTGAGTTTTGAGTTTGTGAGTTATTGAGTTATTTGAGTTTTTCCCTCCATTTCTTATAATGTTCAGTGAGAAGCGCACGCCAAAAGATTAAATTTTTTAATCTTTTCGCTAGGGTTCATCAGTCCGCAGACTGGCAACGCTATGGAATTTTCTGGTATTTTTTTCGTCGATCAGGAGACCGACGTGAAAAAAAGGCCCGACGAAAAGTGAACGCCAGTTGTTTGCCTCTCGCTCTCTCTCATGACTGGCGTACGGTTTTTCGTCGATCTGGATACTAGGCTTTAAAGTTCATACACACATAAATTTTTTACCTAAGAAACACTTTGTTCTGACAAGAGGCATCCCAGATAGTATTAATATTATTTTGTCCTTACATGTAAACTCCTGCAATCGACTTTTGCGGGCTTTTTGATTTTTTTCTCCATTTTTTAAAATGGAGAAAAAAAGCGCACGCCAAAAGATTAAATTTTTAATCTTTTCGCTAAGGCTCACCAAAAGTTCATTTCAGGTGGTTGGCAACGCGAAGTAATTTTCTGGAGTTTTTTTTCGTTTATCTGAGTACGTGACGAAAAGTGACCGCCAGCTGTTTGCCTCTCGCTCTGTCTGATGAGCGACGAACAGTTTTCGTCGATCTGAGTACTAGGCTTTAAAAAATAAGTTTAGAAATTTTAGTTTTGGGTAACCCTATAATATAAGGCCAAAAAACGTTATTGATATTAAATGATTTGTTGCTTTTAACTGGGATTTTATCTGCCCAAAACAAAAAAAAATATTGAAATAAAAAAAATCCCTAAACTAATTCAGGAGAATCATAAAACATACGCGACTGTTGAGCACCCGATCAAAATTATTGAGTGCTTTTGCACTTGTGACGTTTCCACTCAAGAACTAGAATTCCACTCCAAAGTACTTTGCGGAGAGACGATTTGCCCTGGAATTCTGATTCCCTTCTCCCGATCATCCGCACGTCTGGCCGTGGCCGTGAAATTTGACTTTTTTCAGTTCTTGCATTCTCTTTTTTTTCCTTCACGGTTACCTAACTAATTTGGGACAGTGGGGCAAGGGTTGGAGCAAAGACCAATATAAGACCAATATATATAGGTCTTTGGTTGGAGACCACTAGGCTTTAAAGTTTAAACTATTACTCAGGAAATATATATATATTTTTGCTTATTTGTGAAATGTCACTCACCACCGTGTTGGATATCCATCGCCGAAAGCGCTTCCGTGAGGTTTCCCGTGGAATTTTTATAACCAGAAAAGAAACCAAAAAAAAACCACTAATATACCCACTTTTACGGGGTCAGGGTTCATGATTCCTCTCTCGCGGTTTATTTTGTGTGACTCTCCTCTCCTTCTTTTACTTTATATTTTAACACTTATACACCTTACACTAATTCTTAATCTATTCCTCATCTGATTCACTAGCACATTTTCTTACTTTTTAATATTTTGACAAATAAAATATTTAAAGGCCCCCTTTGTCTCGGATGCTGAGGAAGTTTCCAACTCGTTGCCGTCCTCCTCCCGTCGTTTTCTTCTCTTTTTGAGAATTTGATTGCTTCTCTGCTCGATCGCTTCCGTAACTTTTCAGCTGCGACGGCGAGTTTTTCGACCTAGGCATTAACCGCCAAACCTAATAAAAACAAAAAAATCCAGATTGCTTACACACATGTATCCCCAAATTTTTGTTGGCTCACCCTTAGACTTCCAATTAATCGGCTTATATTTGCTGCACCCACTGAAAACACACTTCACTTAATTTTCTGCTCAGGCTGCTAACTTACAGAACACAACTGCAAGTAGCTCTGTTCCTCTTTTTCTCCGAAAACCTTTACCCCTAGCTGGTGGTACCCAAGCCGACAGAAGATGGCGGTACAATATCTGCCACAAGCGTTACAGGTTCCGCCGTGGTCTTTACCGTCTAGACGATCTGTGCGGTAAAAGGTGTAGCCTTTACTTTTTGGCAGTTTTATTTGTTTGTAAGATGCGTCTCTATCAGTAGCATAATATTGATATGATTTTCATTCAGGAACTTCCAGTGTGCTTTGTGACTGTCCTGGGCCCTGCTGAAGTTTACTAGATAAGACTGGAGTGGGTTTTCCGTTCCTGTTCGAAGGGCATAGGCGTTTGAGAATCCCTTCTGGGTATTTAACTGACCAAATGTGGATCTTGCAGCCGTCCCGAAAAATACTTCCGATGTGTGTTTTCCGATTTGAGTGTTTTGATCGTGCGCTGTTGTCACTCGTCGCATGCCGTGTTTCAACTCCTTGTTGACCACACAGCCCCTGTAGTTTGCCGTGTGATTTCCTCCGCGGTTTCCACATTACTTCTTTTGGGGAATTGTGAAAGTCTCCACAAACTACACAGACTGATCGAAGTGTGCAATATGTCCTGGTGTGTCCATACTCCTGACGGTTTGTACATTGCACTGGTCCGTTCCTTTTATGTGGCTCTTCCACCCTTATTCTTCGGTGCAATAAGCATTGCAGGTTATAAATGGGGTGCACTTCATTTTTCTTTAATACTCTGCTGTCTGCCTCCAGCTCTACCTTGAAGAGTGGTTGCGGCTTTTTGTTCCTGTTATGATGTTACTAACGTTCTTTGCAGAAAACACGTTTAGTATTATTACCCAACGCGGTGTTCTGCGGGCTAAGCTTACGCTTAATTTTGATGTAGCGATCCATGCCGGTCTGTATGGCCGGGCCCGCTTGTTGAATATTGTTTTGGTTTTGTTTTGTTGTTTTGCTTATTTTTAGTTGACGTTGTATTTGGCGCTGCAGTCGACGACTCGCAGTCTTTTAGCGTCTTTTCGCCAATTTCGTAATACACCAATTTAGTTTTTAAATTTTATTTGTCTTTAATACACCCAAACACGTCTGTTCTCTTCGGCTGCAAATGTCTCAATGTCTAAATGTCAATTTTAAGGCCATTTAATCTTCCAGGACCAGTTTAAAGTTCGCGGCTTCATATTTACTACATATGTTTTTCGGTAATTGGTTAATTCGATACATTTCGTTTCTGGTGACTGCATTGGCCAAATTCGGTGCTATTCCGGTCTAATTATTTAACGCGGATAAATCTATACCAGGGTTGTGAAATTCGTTAAGCTGGCTGCAGCATTGATTGTAGGAATCATAAGAAGGTGTAAGCATCGTAAGAATAGAGATCTTAATGTATCTAGTAGATGAAATTTCAAAGTAGTGAAAACTCTAAAGCGAAGTTTTATTTGGCTACCCTTGTGATAACAAAAAACGCAAATTTTGTTTTATCAAAAACCTAGTTTAACCATCTAGCGGATGATAAACTTAAGATTTATATTTTTTGTATACACCGCATTTGATAAAGTTAGTCCGTAACTATTGACAGTGGATTAGTCATCAACGGCAAAATATTGACCAAGACGTCACTTCGACAGGCAATTAGCCACTGCTCTAAGTCTGATGTGTCCATAATGATCAAAATTACCGAAAATCACATCAATGTTAGCTAGCTCGGTAAACAAAAGGTAAAATTGGCAACATTAGACGAGTTGGGGTATGAAGTGAAAAACGCATGCGTATCCGCGGATCTTTTTAAATTTTTCATGATTAGTTCGACGTTTTCAACTCTAAATTGTCAACATACTCAATCGAAATGACACAGCCATATGGTAAACAAATTAAAGTCCATCGAGCCATTTGGTTAAGATGGCTGAAATAATGTGCAAGGATATAGTTTGGCAAAGCCCATTAGGCTGCCCTTTCAAAAAGGAATTTTGGTCAATACTGCATCCCTTGATGGTTGTGAGGAACCAAATAACTTCGCACAAAAAAGCAAGGGGTGGACTTTGACAAGGAGGCAAAGGAGACACCGATAATTAACGGGACGGCCAATATAAGCAGGCCGAGCGCTGGAAGTCAAGATCTATGAACAAGCAACAGAACGTGAGTAAACAACACACACAAGTCAACATCGGGAGCAAGCATTAGCCGTACCAAGTCATCAAGGAGCAAGATCGCAACATCGAGACGTTCGAGACTTAGAGTTGAGGTCTCCGAATTGAGACACAGGTAGCTGAGGTCCTGAAGGCATCACACGGTTTATTACAGAAGCTTTGTTCCAACGCGATTTGAGATTGTCTTTCTACAAAGAACGGTGGGCTCGGGAGGGAAGTTGTCTAGAACCAGCTGCCGTGCGAAAATGATTGCCTTGACAAATTCGGCGTACGCCTGAACCGTCAGGCAAGAATTTTGCTGGCCCTGGTGTGACCAGCCAAGAAGGACGCGTGTCCGAACCACTGGTGTCTCGAGTCCCACCAGAGTCCTAGAAAGGCAACCGACCGAATCCCGAGAGTCAAAGACCCCGCTGCACCTGGTCCTGAAGGGGCACACAGACAGCAGAGCCAGGACATTGCGTCGTGAGCAGAGCAAGGACATCGGGAACACGAAGAACGACGATGCGGTCAATGCAGGTCCAGTTGCAAGAGAGCCACACTCCGACTCCCACCCAGTCTACGGTGAAAAGGCGAGGGCGGAAGCGTTCGTCGTGAACCAGCGTCCAGGCACTGGGCCTACATTGGCGGCCTTAGGCCATACGCCTGATCGTCAGGTAGAAACTGTGTAGGCGTCTGGTGTGACCGGCCGAGACAGATCCAGGGACAGGAGGCGTATGCTTTGAGAGCCTAGTGCCTGATCACCCTAGTCTGGGAATGGTAACGCATCCCTAAACACTCACGACCCCGAAGCCAAAGACAACGGAAGCATCCGGAGCAACGAGCAACGAGGCGAAGAAGAGCGACTGTGGAACACCCACCACTCAACGGAGAAGGCGTCAAGGCACCATTAGTACCGGGCCGAGGACGATCACGTTTATATAAATTTGGTGGGACGAACAGCTAGCCGCACGACATTCAAAATCAGGCAAACAAAATCAGTTCGTTACATGGTCTACTGTCATATTTGTTTAAAAATAATCAGAATAATCTTTTGGCGTGCGCTTCTCACTGAACATTATAAGAAATGGAGGGAAAAACTCAAAAAACTCACATAAGTCGATTGCAGGAGTTACATGTGCGGAAAAAATAACATTAATACCATCTGGGGTGCCTCTTGTCAGAGCAAAATGTTTTTAGGTCCAGAATGTACGAAAAAAACACAATAAAAGTGCAGCTATGAACTTTGAATTAGCAAATAATTATCAGTAAATTAAAAAAAACAACTGTTTTTAAATTGTATTGTTTTTTAATTTCTTTGTACAGCGGCAGACTTGTCTTGCCAAGGTATTTGGTAATATCTTTTAAAGGCTCTTTCCGCAAATACGATATTTGAATGTTAACTGCTTGTCAACAAACCCAGCTGATTGACAGTACGACCGTAGCACGCTTAAATATGATGAACTCTCAAATTTTTGGTCACACTGGAAAGATTAATCGTTTGTCGATCTGGATACTAGGCTTAAGTCAGCAAATTTCTTTAAAATGCATCTTTCTAGCACATATACTTCCTATAGCCTAGTATAAAGATCGGCAAACGATTACGCTAGCGTAAAAACTTTAATCTCTCCAGTGTGACAAAAGTTTGAGAGTTCATCAGATTTAAGCGTGCTACGGTCGTACTGTCAATCAGCTGGGTTTGTTGACAAGCAGTTAAAATTCAAATATCGTATTGCGGGAAAGAGCCTTTAAAAGATATTATCAAATACCATGGCAAGACAAGTCTGCCGCTGTACAAATAAATTAAAAAACAATACAATTTAAATTTAATAGTTGTTTTTTTTTTTTTACTATTCTACTGATAATTATTTGCTAATTTAAAGTTTAGAGCTGCACTTTTATTGTGCTTTTCGTACATCTGGACCTAAAAAACATTTTGCTCTGACAAGAGGCACCCCAGATAGTATGAATGTTATTTTTGTCCTCACATGTAAACACCTGCAATCGACTTTTGTGAGTTTTTTGAGTTTTTCCCTCCATTTCTTATAATGTTCAGTAAGAAGCGCACGCCAAAAGATTTTAAATTTTTAATCTTTTCGCTAGGGTTCAGCAAAGTTCATTTCCGCAGACTGGCAACGCTAAGGAATTTTCTGGTATTTTTCGTCGATCAGGAGACCGACGTGAAAAAAAGGCCCCGACGAAAAGTGAACGGCCAGCTGTTTGCCTCTCGCTCTCTCTCATGACTGGCGTACGGTTTTCGTCGACCTGGATACCAGGCTTAAGCCTAGTATTCAGATCGACAAACGATTACGCTAGCGTAAAAACTTTAATATTTCCAGTGTGACCAAAAGTTTGAAAGTTCATCAGATTTAAGCGTGCTACGGTCGTACTGTCTATCAGCTGGGTTTTTGACAAGCAGTTAAAATTCAAATATCGTATTTGCGGGAAAAAGCCTTTAAAAGATATTATCAAATACCTTGGCAAGACAAGTCTGCCGCTGTACAAAGAAATTAAAAAACAGTACAATTTAAATTGAACAGTTGTTTTTTTTTTAATTTACTGATAAATATTTGCTAATTTAAATTTCATAGCTGCACTTTTATTGTGTTTTTTCGTACATTCTGGACCTAAAAAACATTTTGCTCTGACAAGAGGCACCCCAGATAGTATTAATGTTATTTTGTCCTCACATGTAAACACCTGCAATCGACTTTTGTGAGTTTTTTGAGTTTTTCCCTCCATTTCTTATAATGTTCAGTGAGAAGCGCACGCCAAAAGATTAAATTTTTTAAGCCTAGTATCCTGATCGACGAAAACCGTACGCCAGTCGTGAGAGAGAGCGAGAGGCAAACAGCTGGCGTTCACTTTTCGTCGGGCCTTTTTTTCACGTCGGTCTCCTGATCGACGAAAAAAATACCAGAAATTTCCATAGCGTTGCCAGTCTGCGGAAACGTGAACCCTAGCGAAAAGATTAAAAAATTTAATCTTTTGGCGTGCCCTTCTCACTGAACAATATAAGAAATGGAGGGAAAAACTCAAAAACTCACAAAAGTCGATTGCAGGTGTTAACATGTGAGGACAAAATAACATTAATACTATCTGGGGTGCCTCTTGTCAGAGCAAAATGTTTTTTAGGTCCAAAATGTACGAAAAACCACAATAAAAGTGCAGCTATGAACTTTAAATTAGCAAATAATTATCAGTAAATTAAAAAAAACAACTGTTAAATTTAAATTGTATTGTTTTTTAATTTCTTTGTACAGCGGCAGACTTGTTTTGTCAAGGTATTTGATAATATCTTTTAAAGGCTCTTTCCCGCAAATACGATATTTGAATTTTAACTGCTTGTCAACAAATCCAGCTGATTGACAGTACGACCGTAGCACGCTTAAATCTGATAACCTGTCAAACTTTTTGTCACACTGGAAAGATTAAAGTTTTTACGCTAGCGTAATCGTTTGTCGATCTGGATACTAGGCTTTAATCTTTTCGCTAGGGTTCACCCAAAGTTCATATCCGCAGACTGGCAACGCTATCGAATTTTCTGGTATTTTTTCGTCGATCAGGGGACCGACGTGAAAAAAAGGCCCGACGAAAAGTGAACGCCAGCTGTTTGCCTCTCGCTCTCTCTCATAACTGGCGTACGGTTTTCGTCGATCTGGATACTAGGCTTTATGGAAGTAAACGTCCCTGCCGTGTTGCGGATTTTTATCACTGTTGCAGTAACACCTTGTGTGAGTAGGCTTAGATAAGCCGGCGAATATACGAGAAAATAGAAAAATAAGGAATACCCTTAATTTATCATGTATACTGAAAACATCGACGAATCACT